>MU728797.1:63781-92420 GCA_026770625.1 Nicotiana glauca
CGCAAAGCGAAAAAATTTCCTTTTCATTTTTAAGAAATAATGAACTAGCGGAAGTTTAATATTTTATTTTATTTTTCTAGATTGTTAAATCCCTTGTATGTTTGACTCAACTTGTCATTTATAGGAAGACGATTTTTTTTTTTTTTGTCTTATGATACAACAATCAACATGGTTATTCTTCTTCTTTTTTCTACTTTCAGTTAAAATATTATTTTTTTATGAAGGAAACCAAACAAAAATTTGTGCTGACAAATTATAAATTTGTGTCATATAGTGCTAACTCATATTTTCAAATGCTGCACCTTTTACAACTAAGATATACTACTTCTTTTTTTTGTAATTTTCTTATAATAAATATCTTCAATTTTCTTGGTATCAAGATACTTATAACTTTGATTGTTACATAGCACATTATGACCGAAAGAAATTTAAATAGTGTAATCATGGGTTAATGATATAAAGAAATCTTTATTTAAAAAGGTTTACAAATAAAGAAGTAAAATTAAATAAGAAAATGCGTGCAAGTTGTAGCTCAAAATTAAAACCAGAAAAATAGAAGAAGAATTGTTGCTTTATACAAACTATTGAAGGAAACCCGAAAGGAAACCCACAGAAACCCGCAACCACCCCGCACCGCATTAGTTTTTCAAAAAACAGTTTCAACCCGCCCCGCAACCACAACCGCCTCGCATAAGATCAAACCCACACCGCCCCGCATAAGATTTAACCTGCCCCGCCCCGCCCCGCACCCACACTGCCCCATTGCCATCCCTAAAGACTAGCGGGCCAGATGGATTCCAATGGATGAAATCCAAATTCCAAATAGCATGATCCCCTTATTGGGTCCTTTTACAGTATTTGACTCAATTAAAGCATCAAAAACAGTAGTACAAATCTAGAATTATAACAACAAAAGGAAACTTTGCAAATCACACTCCAAACTTTGATTACCATTATGCATGATGTTGAACTACAGCTGCTACTTACAGATTCAGAACCATAGAGATTTAAGCTTTAATTTTAAGAAAATTAGATTTAGTCTTCCTAGATTCAAGCATATTAAAAGAACATTAACAGATTGACTAATAAAACTTGTCCAACCACTTATCCATTCATAACAAAAGGACTATGTTTTGATGCCTACTCATGTAAGAGCTCAAAGAGATTTCAGTTGAGATCATTAACTACTTATAACAAAATCTAATGGATTTAGTCGACAACCAGATTCAAATATAACCAAATTCAGCATTTAACAGTTGATAAAATTATAACATAAAGACTAAAGATTCATATATGAGATGTGGAGTGAGGGGAAGGTCCTGGATATATAGAAGATGTGGAGTGAGGGAAAGGTCCTGAATATATATGGATTTTTAGAGGATTTTCAGGTCTGATCTATGTGTGTGGAGTGAGGGGAAGGCCCTGAATATATAGGAGATGAAATACCCCATGTGCTCCTAAAGATAAGGGAATTATTCCTTCAAAACAACCATAATTTTCAGGAAAAGAGCATCTTTCCTAACAGAAATTGGATAACTGGCCATTTCTAATTGGCTTCAGCAGTTTGTATTGGCAAAAGGGCACCAGCTGTCCACACTCTAGAACCTTCTAATCACCCTCTTTGAAATTCCTATTTACCCACCTTTCAAATGACCCCCTTAAGTTTTCCCTTCTTGTTCACTTACCCCCTACAAGTTCCTAGTGACTTACAAATTATGGCAAACAGAAATAAGCAAGCAAATATCAGTAAATAAACAAATAGCAAACAACAAAGCTAGACAGTGTAATTAACTCTTAGAGTGTTAAACATTTGAAAACTCAAAATAAACCTAAACTCTAAAATGAACCAGGTTCATGATGGACTCCACAAGAACTCTTCAAAAACGAATGATTTTGATGATTAACATAGACAAAACGAGTCAAAAAAATAAGAATGCAATGCGTGAAACTTGAATATATATTTTTCAGGTATTTTCTATGCTTTTAATATATGCAAAATGCAATTAAAATGGAAATAATTAAATAAATATTCCTAAAAATTCTATAAAAATTAAAATAAACTACAAAAATCTATTTTGTGATTTTGTAGGAGTATTTTGGTCGGGCAAAAATTACGTGCTCACAGCTGCCCTTCTTTGCTTGAAAACATGAAGAGTTTTCATGCAAAGATAAAGTAAGCGAATACGAGTGATTTTTGCCCGTTTGGATACTACATGAGAAGCATTTTGAAAAGTCTGGGCGAACTTTGCTTCTGAAGTTGCCTACATATCCTTGGATATAAATGAATCGGTTCAGTGTAGTTCTGGATGTTTTGGTAGTTGGGACTACCGAGAAGCTGTGATTTCATTGTTGTTGTTGTTGTTACTGCTTGCTGAATTCCTTATTACATCGAACTCAAAATGAAAAGAAGCTAGTTAAGTCTATTATGTATTATTTGCAAGGTTCCTATCTATATATCTTCAAACTTGATCTCGAAACTTCTACAGTTCTGCCGCGCATTTTGAACTGTTGACTCGCATTCTCGAGGCAAACTTCTGTTATTTCTAACTTTAATTGACCCAATTCTTCAGGCGGGCTCCTGCTGTTGTCTTGGACTCTGAACTTAACTCTGAAATCTCTCGTTCTCCAGGTGGGTGCCTGCTACTTGACCTAATACTTGAAATGAATTCCCTTATTTTCTAGGTGGGTACCGCTACTTGACCTAATACGTGAATGCGTTTCCTTGTTCTCCAGGTGGGTACCTGCTACTATGACAAAACAGACAAAACAAAAGAAATATTTCTGCCCTAGTTTGGTACAGGGAAGCTCTGTAACTGTTATTCGGATCCTGTTGACTAAAAGATCTTTCAGAATTTATAAGCTAAATCCCATTAACCAGGACGGTCCTGACAACTCGAAACTGCATCCCAGTATCCAGGAGGGTCCTGACAACTTGAAATTGTATCCCATTATCCAAAATGGTCATGTCGACTTGAGTATTAAATCTCATTATCCAGGAGGATCCTGACAACTCAATTATATCTCATTATCCAGGAGGGTCCTGACAATTTAAATTAAATCTCATTATCTATGAGGGACCTAGAAATTTTAAATTAGTTCCCATTATCCAGGAGGGTCCTGAAATCTTAAATTAGATCCCATTATTCAAGAGGGTCCTGAAAACTTGGAATTGTATCCCATTATCCAGGAGGGTCCTATCGACTTAAAGCTAAACCTCATTATTCAGGAGGGTCCTGAAAGCTCTAAAAGTAAATCCTATTATCCATGAGGATTCTGAAACTTTAAACAAAATCTCATTATCCAGGAGGGTGTCACGACCCCAACCTTGGTCGTGATGGCACCCAGCACACTGTTAGGCAAGCCCAACCAATTAAATAACCTTAACTATTTTGTCCAGTTCATGAATTAATTAACACAGATAAATTACTAAGTCATAATACTGAAATCCTTAAATAGGGTTAAACATGCGGAAATCCCAAATATAAAAACCACTACACCGCCCGAAGAATCCGGTGTCACAAGTCTGAGCCTCTAATACATGAGTATCAACCTACTGCATATCATTCTCTAGAAATGCGAAAATTAAGTAAATAAGATAGAAGGAAGATCAAGACTGCGAACGTCAAATGCGGCTACCTTGATACTCCCAGATATGATGCTAGGCAGAGAAGTCCTCACACAGCCTCAGGTGTACCTGGATCTGCACGCAAGGTGCATGGAGTAATGTGAGTACTCCGACCCAGTGAGTAATAAACATAAGTAAAGGTTGAGAATAATAAATCCTAAATAGGTACAAAGTAATTCTATAAATAAGTATTTGTGTAATTTATTGGTTCATCATCTTTAAACTCGATTGATGTTGAAAACCCTAATTTCTTTTGGGTCTATTCGAGTTTTTGAAATTGCTTGTTTGATTTATTTGCTTATCATCTTTTAAGCTTGAATATTGTTAAAGAAAACCTATGTCTTTGGGTTTGAAACTGCTTGTTTGAATACCTGACTTGATTTGAAGTCCCTTTGTCTCAGCATCTCTTTTCTTTATGTGATTCCTCTGATTCTGGGTTCTTACTATCTTTGAAACTCGACGCTTGGAAACCCTAACTTTTCACAAGGGTGTTCTCATCTGTTACTGAGAGACCCTTTGCATGCTTCTGATACTTTATTTTTCTTTATTACTGATTCAATGAGACTTGACCTATTTGACTATCATGCTTCGAATATTTGCTATTTACTGACTTTGTGTTACTATTGCATGTTGTTTCTTTTGCCAATAGTTTGACCTCACAGGTCTATTATTTGTGCACTCTATTTATATGATGATGTTCCTTCTTTGATTGATTCTCAATCTTGGGACTTATTTCAAACTTCTCTTTTTGTGAACTCTTATTTCACTCTCATGTTAAAGTAATTGATCCCTTTCCTTATTATTGCCTTGCTGAATCTTTTCCCAAAACAATTGTATCTCTGTAATTGGACTCGATATGCTTACTTAATGTTTTACTGCTTCTTTTTATGGTAATAATCAATCTGCCTACAAACTAATTTTCTTTCCTTCTTTTTGAACCTGTTAGCCCCGCTAAACAAGTTATTCCTCAATTAAAGGGGAATCACTTGGTTGATTGATTCTGACTATTGATTGTTTACATATTTGCATTAAACTTTACTTATTTCCTTATTTCTTACATGTTTTCAAAACTATAAATACCCAATTTCTCTTCCTTCAAACACACGAACGCAAGGCATAAAACACTTGAGTTCACACACTCCACTAAAATATCTCTCTTTTCTCTGTTGCTACTTGTACTGCTGCCATACCTAGCCGGATGAAAGCCAAGGTGAGGCTGTGGGAAGCTTGCTTATTTTTCTCTACATTTGCATCTTTACTGGTATATTCTAACTAATTTTCAACATCAACAACAACCTGTTTCTTTAATGTTTCTTTCATCCTTGTTTGTCTCCTGCTTGTATTTAACCAAGTTCCATTATTAAGCATGTTGTAATCTACACTTTCTGTTTTGAATTAATGCTTCTGTCAATTACTTATTATGGCTTATGAATCCTAAATCCCCATCCCCAATGTGTTTGGTATCTGTGGTTGGTTTGGGGTATGACAGCATTAGATATTGTTGTGCATGACCCAAACCTGATCCCCCTGGGATCATAACCTCCATGTCTCCTCTAGATATTGTGTGTTCTGATTGGTTTATAGGAATGTCAGTACTTTCTATTGTTGTTCATGCCCAAAGCTAATCCCTGCCTAAGTACATATGCTCTTTGCAATGAATTCCCAACCCCTGACCCCCTTTGTATGAAATTATTAACTCTGTGCTTTACTATTACTATTTTCCTATCACCCTTTACCCCTCTCCTTTCTCCCCTCAGTTTTAAAACTCTATTCCTGCACTTGTACCATATTCTTAGACTTAAGTTCTGCCACTCTTGTGTAAGCCTTACCTTGGGACCCATGAACTCCCTCTGAACTTGGACACATAAGGGCTGACCCTTCCATACTGCACTCATCTCTATCTGGTTCTATAAACCTGGGTTTAAGCACTGCCCAGAGTCCTTTGAGACCCTTAGGGAACTCTGACACACCCAGGTCTGAGAAAGGCTTTGAAACAAATGGCATCTTAAGGTGGTTTATTTCATAACTCAGGGAGGAAGCCAAGAATCAGGCTTCCTCTGATTGTAACTTCTTTTGTTTTATATTTTGATGTAATTCAGTATTTCTGGTTTGTAATAAACACTCGGGGTTGGCTAGTGGAAAAGGGCTGGGTAATTATGCATGCTCAAGTGTAGAAAATATGCCTATAGGATTGCTTTTTTAATTCTACATGTTAAATTTGCATTTAGAAACCATGTTTATAGGATCTTGCATGTTCAACTCAGTATTCAGAAACCATGTCTATAGGATTTACTTTAAATCCTGCATGTTCAACTTCACACCTAGATAACCTGCCTATAGGACTTATCTAAAATTCTGCACGTTTGTTACCATTTAGATATCATGCTTTCGGATATAAACGGCTATAAGCAGGTATCATTTTCATAATGCTAATATCAACACTTTCATAGGAATCATGTCTATAGGAATTCCCAAGTAAAAATCCTGCCCGTTTCCATTTTCAATGAGATATCATGTCTATAGGGATTAAAATCAATAATGTTAGATATCATGTCTATAAGGTTAAAATCACTCAACTAGATATCATGCCTATAGGGGTTAAAGTCAGCAATGCTAGATATCATGCCTATAAGGATTAAGATCAGCAGTAGTAGATACTATCATCTGCAGAATCTGAAATTAGTCTAATTTAAAATCAGTCTATTCTGAACCAGTTCTTAAGTAACTTAATCCCTTCTTATTAACACGATTTAGCAAGCATGCTTATAGGCTCTCAAACCTTTTATTTTTTAGTTCGTTATTGCTTGACACATTCTGAATCAGTAATAGATACTATGTTCCTAAGGTCTCACCTAAACAATTAGGCAAGCCTTAGGTAATAAAAATAATAAAACTGAACTCGCCTCTGTTAATTATTAATTGCTACAACAAGTAGACAGACTTGATTCGGACTTCCTAACTAAGTCATGTAATAGACCAGGTCTGCCCCAACAATAATACCCTTGACTTAGTATATTTTTAGATTCAGACCTTGATTGTTGTTTGAGTCATGCTATTCGATTGTTTTGTTTGAGGAGGTATATATGAGCCTTCAGTGTTTTATGTGCTTCCCTTTTTATTGTGTTGTCCTATGTGTTTTGTATGTCGCCCTAGATTTTTTACTTTTTAAACTTCAAGTTAGCCTAATATCCCCCCCCCCCCCCTTAGGAATAGTAGTCCTAAGTGCCTCCGGGACTGATAGGAATGGGACGGGTAATAGCATGCAATAGTGATCGAGATCAATCCGCGTTTTAGTACCTTAACAGGGTGGGAAGAGTTGATATGGATATGATGACCGGTGCGCTAATACCACGTTAAGCCCCTCTTTTGAGGAGTGATTACCAGGTATTACATTGATGTAATCCATATTATAAATAAACCTAGAACCCCCTCCCTCTCTTTCCTTTTCCTTTAAAGCATTATAACTTCTTTTCCAAATCAGCCTTTTAATGTTTGCTTTTCAAACTTTGTTTCACTTTCAAACATTTGAGTATTGAAATCCCCTCTTATTTGAGCCTTATCTGTTTACATGTTAATTATACCAAATTCACAAAGAACTGGCTGGCTGGGAACCACACTAGTGGATCTTGAGGGGTGCCTAACACCTTCCCCTCAGGATAATTTCAAGCCCTTACCCTATCTCTGGTTATCAAGCAAACTTAGAAATAAACCTTGTAGGTGTCCTAATGTACCATAAATTATTAGGTGACAACTCTTCAAAAATGCAAAATAGTTCCCAAAAGGAATGAGTTGTCTTATACCCAAAATGTCATTAACCCGATTCTCCCGACGCAAGGAGGGGAAAAAAAGGGGTCGCGACAGGATATACCTCTTACAAATAAGCCTTCCCCTTGGTTCCCACTATTTTCCCCAGTAATATCTCTATCTATTTGTTCTTTTGATTTCAAAATAGATTTGATATCTTTATAAGAGATATTATTCTTTCCATAAAGCATAGTATCTCTTATATGCTTAAATGACTGGGTTAAGGAAACAAGCAATAATACGGCTTAATCCTCATCTTTAATTTCAGCATCTATGTTACTTAAATCCATAAGAAGAGAATCAAAAGTACCAAGATGTGTAAGTATCGAGGTACCTTCAGCTATAACGAAAAGTGTAGAGTTTTTTCTTTAGGTAAAGCCTGTTTTCTACCGTCCTTTTCATATGCAGGGCTTTTAGTTTTTCCCATATATACTTTTGGTTGAGCTTTCTTCTGCAACTTCACGCAAAACCTCATTTGAGAGATTTAAAATAACACCTACTTTTTTCCTTTTTGTCTATGATGGCAAACTCCTCGTCCGTCACTTTTTTCCGGCTTCTTATCCTTTTCTTGCAGTGTCAAATCTAAGCCATCCTGAATTAAGATAGCTTCCATCTTTAATTACCACATTCCGGAGTTTGCACTTCGGTCAAATTTTTCAACATAGGTCTTTGTTAGAGTCATATTTTTGGCTATTGTAACTAAGCCGATTAGATCCGGCTATGATACCAATTTGTTAGGATCGGGAACCCGAGTAATGCGGAATTTAGCCAAATAATATTATAATGATAATAACAAAGACAATGCCAGTTGATAATAATGGTAATTAAAACAGATAAAAACGACACCAATTTAACGTGGTTCAGTCAGTGTGACCTACGTCCACAAGCGTAGAGGAGCAATTTCACTATAACAATAAGAGTACAAAAGAGAGTACAAAATTAGAGTAAAAAACTTTAATTAATCCCAAATATTCCAAGAGAATAATTTCGCAAGTATTCCAAAGAAGGGTTCACACAAATGTTTCCCGACACTCAACTCTCTTACAAAATAATCTTAGTTACTAAAGGAGGAGGAGAAGAAACAAGAAATGAATAATTCAAATCTTGTTGTGTACCTCAAACTTCAAACGAGCCAGAATCGACTCAATTTATAACCATCAGAATTGGATTTCCTTGGTTATAACTTGGCCAGCAAATCTCAATTCTGATGGTTTCAAATTGGCCACCAAGGCCTCTTACAACGAGGCCAAAATAAGGTCAAAATAAGGCCACATTATTACAGTATCAATGGGAAAATATGGGCTATTAAAATTTTAAGGGCTATAGAGTGTCATTTGTTATTTTGATGCTTACTCTTAGTCTAATTTTCTTGGTTCTTGAATTATTTTTATTGTCATTTACTATCATCATTTTTTTCTTCTTATAATCAGGAAAATGTGCCAATTTCAAAACCGAGATTGAGAATTTTCAAATGTGACTACAAACTAATGTATGCCGTTTATTTTTGGCTCTTTTATTTTATTTTGCTTTGTTGTCCAAGCTATCTGGATGTGTATAGCTTAATCAAAATACAATCCTCATAGTCAAACTTAAAAAGACAGTCTTCTAGATGAAAGCAAATGAGCTCATTATTTATCATGTCTTACTAGCCGTCAAGAGCATAGAACAAATTGAAGCGCAGAATAAAATAGAGCAACAGAAAAATGTTCATCTTAAGCAAATCAAGCTATTCCTGATAATGCAATCTCCTACTAGAGTACAGAACAGAACAGAAATATTCTTTCTCAGCCAATTTTCGTGCAATCTCCTACTGGAGTGCTCACTTTTCTCAGCTATTTCTGCAGTAAGCTCATACATTCAACTTAATTAAGCTTACAAACAGAACTTGGATGTGTATGAACATGGAAATATCAAGGATCGATATCTTTGTTAGCACTTATCACAAAAGAGAAAATTAAAAGAGGCACTACATCATATCAGAAGAAGAAATATGAGAACCCAACAAAGAACCGAGTACAATCAGCAGCAACAACAATTTTCAAGTACTATTCATGATATGTCTACAGCAACCAAGACTAATATGGATGTTTCGCTCAAAAGTTAAAAGTATACTTTGCAAGCTAGAAAATAATCAAAAATATGGGAGGGTAAATCGTAATCAAATGTAATAGGCCTAGAGATGTAAGAATGATAACTATGCTGTAGATCTAATACTTAAAATGATATTCTGAACTCAAGAAAAGTTGTTCGTCAGAAGTTAGAGATAGAGAGAGAATAAGAGAGAATGAGAGAGTTGTATTATACAATAATAATACTCATGGTTTTTACAATGGGAAGGTCCCCTTTATATAAGGAGGGGCCTTCCTTAAAATAATAATAAAAGTATCGAACGTGGTTGACGTCCTCCTAGCGAGGACGCTCAGTTCTAAATAACGTCGCCTTCGCCCTCACATCTGAGCCGCGCCCTTATTGTAGCAGATATGCGCTTACTGGGCATACCCTTTAGCATAGAGGCGTATAGGGTCAAATTTGACCCCATACTGTTAGTCCCTCCGCTCGTTGGAGGCGTATTCAGTAGACGTCTTCAATGGGCGGAAATGACGACCTCGTCTTCGGAAAATTTGACCTTATTATGAGGGAGATGACGCGAGTAGGGGAAATATATGGCGTCGTTGATCTGTTGACACGTGGTCTCCTTTATAAAATGATTCACCGCCGGCATGCGTCATGATTATACTTGCTCCCGAGGCGTTTCAGGAGATGATCTGACGTTTTGGTTTCCCGCGCCCATTTTGAATCATGCCTCTTAGATTTTCGTGTATCTTAGCCCTATAAATAGGAGGAAGGTTCAATCTTTTTTATCTTTCGAACTTCTGAATTCTTTCTACTTCCCTTTCCATCTTCCTTGCCAAAAGCCGCTACTTCGTGCTGAATTCTTCCATTTCTATTGAAACCACCCTTCTTATTGTCAGAGCTTGATTTATATAAAAAATTATTATGGCGAAACGTGGGCAAAATAGCAAAAAAGCCAAGGGTGACACCCCATCTAGGGTTCCACCATCATCGGGTGGTGATGGGAAAAAGGCAGAGAAACCCCTCGTCCCTCTTAATGTAGATAATGTCCATCCAAAAGAGATACACGCTCGCAGAGATTTCCCGACCAAGAGCCTCACTCCTTCTTGGGATCATAGCGAGCTATTACAATCACATTTGGACGACCTGCGAGAGACATACCAGATTCCAGACCACGTGGTGATGGAGCCGGCTGGGACGGACTATGCCAACGTGCACCGGCCGGGATATTGCACATTTTACGAATATCCGTTCTTGATCGGGTACGGCCTCCCAGTTTATCCCCTCGTGGAGGAGCTCTGCCGCTTTTACAATGTGTGTCTGGCTTAGCACACTCCCTACACTTGGAAGGTGTGTCGTATTATGACCACCTACGCAGCCAGGGCCGAATGCAACGTTTCGGTCCACCACCTCTTACAATTATTCAGCCCTGGCTACATGAGGGGTACTATGCTGCAACTAAAAAGTCGTGGCACGAGGGGCCTGGTCGTTAAAGCCGACGACAAGACTAACCGCCACTTCTGGCGTAAATTTTTCTACATCAGGACGGAGCACCTGGTGTCGAATCCTGAAGGATTCCCGGAAAGGTGGAATCCAGAACATAAGTGTTTTTACTTGAATTCAGTACTGTTTGTGATCTTGACCGTACGGCCATTTTGTTTCCCCTCTCCTTTTTGCAGCGAGGGCTTCTCCACCCTAATTTGTTGACAATATTAGGTCATGGGTGGAGAGGTTGATTCCATTTGCGGAGGAGTGCAGCACCTGGTCCGCGATCCGTGATCGATACAGCCCACCAGGTAACTCTTTGACCATGGTTTGGAGGTTTCATTAGCTTTCGTTACCTGACTTATTTATGTTGGCATGTCGGAGCGCCCCTAAGAGGAAGAGGCAGAATGTCTCTGCCTAGTCTGTGGTGGGGACTGATTTTGGAGATGAGTACGTACCCTGTGGCTCACCCAGTGATGGCATTCCAGAGGTTCCTCAACCTAAGGTTGCGCCTGTGGCTGCATCCACAAGTGAAGCAACTCCTTCACCGCCATCCCCACGGCCTGTGGAGGAGACTTCTGAGGGTGAGGAGCCACCAGAAAGGAAGAGACGCCGGTTAATGCTCGGCAAGGGGATAGCCACAGAGGACAAGGGGGCGAGCGAGCCCCGTTCGGAGTCGAGGCCAGTTTTTATGGTTGATGCCATCCGCTCGGGGAGGTCGGCTCCCCAAGGGAGGGCAGTTCTCGACGCTGCCCCCGTACATGTTCCGGAGGGTGGCGTGTCGGCTGCTGCTGAAAAGCAGATGATGAGGAGAGGGCGAAACCTGAGACGGCCCCTGCGGATGCGGGTGCATTGAGGAGGGATCGAGCCCGCATGGGGATAACGGCGGGTGGGTCTAACCGCCGAATTTTGATCCCACGCAGATATAACCTGTTGCAACATAGCGAGTAGGCCGTAGCGGATATGACCCTGCTGTGTGCGGTCGCTGAGCGTGAAATATTGAAAGACGTTAGCGACAGGGATCTATCTTGAAGGGTTGCTGGCGCGGCCTTGCAGGTATATTTCGTTTTCCTTTATATATTATAAAGTGAACTTTGGTGCGTGCTAATTTGTCTTCTTTTTGTCTCATCTTCAGACCCTCATTTTGGAGATAGAGAGGGGTCGGCGAGCGCAGAAGAAGGCTGCCACCTTTAAGAAGGTGGCAAAAAAGTACCGGGAGTGCCACGCCAAGCATCAAGCGCTGGCGGACCTATTCGCACAGGACCCGCAGTTTTAAGTTTTTCGTGAGGGCCTGGAGCAGTCGGAGGCCTAGCTGAAGCGAAGGGTAGTTCCGCTGGAGCAGGTGGATGACCAGCTGATGGCTGTCTTGGCTCGAAATATTGAACTGGAGACTCTTCTCCAGTCAAAATAGGATGAACTGGAGGTTGGTCGCGGGGTAGCGGCGGAGGCCGCTAATTTGCGTGTCGAGGTCGATGCCTTAACCGCCGAGCTCAATGCCAAGGCGGCTGAAATTGAGGCTCTTAAGCAGGCTGCTGCGTCCAGGTCCGACGACGGTGTGCCTGGTGAGGCACGGGACATGTGGGTGTACGCCGAAGCCAAGCTGGTCGTGTTCAAGGAGTTGCTTACTGCAGGCCGAGCCACTGAGGCAGAGGTAGAGGACCAACGACATTTAGCTCGGGTTGCCCGAGAAGCCTATGGATATAGTTTCGATTTCCCAGACCGGGGGGGCTATAATTTTGAAGATGTTAACCGTCTGGCTTCTGGGTCCTGGATCTCTGCAGCTTATCAAGCTGAGGGTGGCAGCGGAAAAGATGACGAACCGGCAGGCGACCGCGGACAAGACGGCGGGCCATGCTAGGACTTGTACTTATTTTTTTTGTTTTGTGGAGATGTAAATAGATCCCGTTGTACATGTATATTTTTCTTGATGATAATAGAAGTTACTCTTTTGTTGTTTCTTTTCGTACCTTTTATTTTTGGTATCTCGACTCCGCAAAGTGGATGCTTGTTTGTTTGTTTGTAGAGTCTTTTTTTTAGTGTGCTTCTCGAATGTTGCCTTGTCCGTTGCTTACGTGCTTTGTGCCGTAATCGGACATAGTTGGCGACCGATAGTGACGGTTGCCTTAACCGTGATATTGTCGATGGTCCTGCTATGTGTGTAACTTCGACTGTTGTCGAGTTATTTCGTTTCTTGTAGTCGAGCTGGGTCAACTTATTGACGATGGTGGCCTTAGTCGTTTACACGTTGGAGATGGCCATAGCCATGTACGTGACTTCGACTGTCATCGAGTTTGTTTGTCGTAGTCGAGCTGGGTCGACTTATTGACGATGGTGGCCTTAGCCGTTTACTCGTTGGAGATGACCGTAGCCATGTACGTGACTTTGAATGTCATTGACTTTGTTTGTCATAGTCGAGCCGGGCCGACTTATTGAGGATGCTGGCCTTAGCCATTTATACGTTGGAGATGGCCGTAGCCTTCTATACATTGGAAGTAGCCGTAGTTTTTCATATGTTGGAGCTGGCTGCAGCTTTTCATATGTTGGAGCTGGACGTAGCCTTTCATACATTGGAGATGGTCGTAGCCTTTCATATATTGGAGCTGGCCGTAGCCTTTCATACATTGGAGATGGCCGTAGCCTTTCATACATTGGCGATGGTCGTAGCCTTTCATATATTGGAGTTGGTCGTAGCCTTTCATACATTGGAGACGGCCTTAGCCTTTTATACGTTGGCGATGGCCGTAGCCTTTCATATATTGGAGCTGGTCGTAGCCTTTCATACATTGGAGACGGGCGTAGCCTTTCATACATTGGCGATGGTCGTAGCCTTTCATATATTGGAGCTGGTCGTAGCCTTTCATACATTGGAGACGGCCGTAGCCTTTCTTACATTGGCGATGGTCGTAGCCTTTCATATATTGGAGCTGGTCGTAGTCTTTCATACATTAGAGACGGCCGTAGCCTTTCATACATTGGCGATGGCCGAAGCCTTTCGTATATTAGAGATCATGCAAGTCCAGTCCCTTTGTCATGCCAATCGGGAGGGCGTATGGAGTGGCTAGTGTGATAAAATTGCCTCGTGAGTAGCTCCAGGCATCCCCTCTGCCGCCTCATTTAAAACCTCCCCGAGAAAACCCAATAGGGACAAAACTCGGGCAAGGAAAAAAGAGTACGACTCGGGAGGTGCCTTTCATAAATGGAAATACTTGAGGTGGGCGATGTTCCAATTGTTTTGGAGCATTTTTCCTTTCATTGTCTCTAACTGGAATGCCCCTTTATTCGCTGCTGCTGTGATTTTGTATGGTCCGTCCCAGTTGGTGCCCTGTTTTCCTTTGCTTGGGTCTTTTGATGCCAACATTTTGGCTTTGAGGACGTAGTCACCTACTTTGAGTGGTCATATCTTGGCACTCTTGTTGTAGTACCTTTCGACTTGTTGTTTCTGGGCCACCATTCTTATGTGAGCCATTTCTCCTCTCTCCTCGGCTTCATCGAGGTCTTGAAGTCTGTTCATGTCGTTTTCTGCTCCGCTTGTATGCGAATACCTAAGGCTTGGTTCGCCTACTTCGACCGGTATGACAACGTCAGTTCCGTAGACCAGTGAGTATGGTGTCTCTCCTGTGGAGGATTTGGGCATGGTCCGGTGTGCCCATAGTATTTCTGGTAGTAGCTTAGGCCATAGCCCTTTGGCGTCTTCGAGCTTCTTCTTCAGTATATTTAGTATCGTTTTGTTGGACGACTCTGCTTGGCCGTTGGCAGAGGGGTGTTATGGCGTGGAGAGTATTCGCTTAATATGCCATTTGTAGAAAAACTCAATTGTTTTCTGCCCAATGAACTACCATCCGTTGTCGCAGGTGATTTCTTTGGGGATGCCGAAGCGGCAGATGATATTCTTCCATATGAAAGCGATGACTTCCTGTTCGCGTATTTGAGCGTACGTACCTGCTTCCACCCACTTGGAAAAATAGTCAGTTAAAACCAATAAAAATCGTACCTTTCCTCGTCCTGCTGGTAGCGGGCCGACTATATCCATTCCCCATTTGATGAAAGGCCATGGGGAAGTGACCGAGTGGAGGGGTTCCCCTGGTTGGTGTATCATGGGGGCGTACTTTTGGCATTATTCGCATCGGCAGACATATTCTGCCGCGTATTTCTTCATAGTTGGCCAATAGTAGCCGACCCATATTAAGCAGCGTACGAGGGCGCGGTTACCTGTGTGGCCGCCGCAGTGGCTTTCGTGCACTTCTTCGAGTACTGGTGTCGTTTGGTGAGGCCCTAGGCACTTGGCCAGGGGTCCGCCAAAGGTTATTTTGTAGAGCTCGCGGTTTATCAGGCAATACCGGGCGGCCTGTACGCGGAGCTTCTTGGCTTCTTTTTTGTTAGGTGGGAGTGTCCCCTCCTGCAAGTAGGACACAAACTAGTTGTGCCAGTCCCAATTCAAATTTAAGGAGAGTACCTCAGTATGATCAATGGCTGAATGAAGAAGGGTGACCACGCTTTCTTTGTCGAAGTTTTTAGTGGCTGCGGCCAGTTTTTCTAGGCTATCTGCCTCGGCGTTCCTCGCCCTAGGAACCTGCTCAAAGCGGCATTCTTCGAGCTCAGTCATTAATATGTGGATTTCCGATTGATACTTTTGCAATCTCTGCTCCTTGATTTGGTAAGTCCCAGTGACCTGGTTTTCCACGAGCTGGGAGTCGCAATGGAGGACGAGTCTTCGAGCTCCATACTTGATGGCTAGTTTTATACCTGCGATAATAGCCTCGTATTCGGCCTCGTTGTTAGTTATCTCGGGGCATCGTATGGATTGATGAATTATTTTGCCCGTGGGGACCTCGAGAACGAGTCCCAGTCCCGATCCTGAGGCATTAGCGGCGACGTCAGTGTAAAGAGCCCATAGGTCGGTGTTGGAGGGGTCACGATGTGCCTCTTGTTCTGCCTCTGGCAATATCTCTACGCTGAAGTCGGCCACGAAGTCGGCGAGTACTTGCGACTTGATGGCGGTTCTCGGGAGATACGAGATATCATGCTCGCTGAGCTCTATGGCCTACCTGGAGAGCCTGCCTGATAACTAAGGCTTATGTAGGATGCTTCTCAAGGGGAAGGTTGTTACTACTTTTATGGGGTGGCATTGAAAATAGGGTGTGAGCTTTCGTGAAGCTACGACCAGTTCCAGGGCTAATTTTTCAAGGTGCGGATACCGTGTTTCGGCATCCACTAAGGTCTTGCTAATATATTAAATAGGGGATTGCGTACCTTTAGTCTCACGAACCGATACTGCTCTGACGGCGATCTCAGATATGGCCAGGTATACCAGTAGGGGCTCGCCCGGATTTGCTTTGGCCAGCAGTGGAGGTGAGGACAGGTACGCCTTCAGTTTTCTCAAGGCTTCGACACATTCTTCATTCCATTGTAATCCATTGTCCTTTCTCAGAACATTGAAAAATTTGTGGCATCTCTCGGAGGATCGTGAGATGAATCTAGATAGGGCAGCTATTCGCCTCGTCAGCTTCTGCACCTATTTTTTGCTATTCAGCACCTCAGGTATTGCGTCTATCGCCTTGATTTGTTCTGGGTTAACTTCGATACCTCGTTGTGACACAAGCAATCCTAAGAGCTTCCCTGAGGCTACATCGAAGGCACATTTCTCGGGGTTTAGCTTCATCCCGTATCTTCTCAATATTCCGAAGGCTTCTTTCAGGTGGTCGATGTGATCCTCTTTTCTTGTCGAATTTACTAACATATCATCGATATAGACTTCCATGGTCTTACTGAGCTGCTCTTTGAACATCTTGGTGACCAATCTCTGGTACGTAGCCCCCGCGTTTTTGGGCCCGAAGGGCATCACTTTGTAGCAGTAAGTCCCTTGATGGGTGATGAAAGTTTTCTTCTCCTGATCTTCCTCGGCCATCATGATTTGATTGTAGCCGGAGTAAGCATCTAGGAAACTTAACAGTTCATGTCCTGTGGTGGCATCGATCAATTGGTCGATGTGAGGTAGTGGGAATGAATCCTTCGGGCATGCTTTGTTTAGATCGGTGAAATCTACGCACATCCTCCACTTCCCTTTTTCTTTTTAACCATGACGATGTTGGTGACCCACTGGGGGTACTTTGATTCCCTGATGGAGCCGTTGGCAAGTTGTTTGTCCACTTCATCGCTGATCGCTTTATTGATTGCGGCATTGAATTTCATTCTTATTTGGCACATGGGCAGATGCAATGGATCGACGTTCAGCTTGTGGGTGGCGATATCTCGCGGAATCCCTGGCATATCTGAATAGGAGAAAGAAAATAGATCTGCATAGTTAGTTAGGAATTCATGATACTTACTTGGGTTGGCGAGGCCGTGGCTGAGGTAGGATTTCTTCGTTGGGTTGGTGTCGTCTAATTGGACTAGGTTGAGGTCTTCGAGAGTTGCTTTACATGCTTCCACGACATTGGGATCTTTGATGGCGTCCGCTGTCGGGTCGACTTTAGTCCCCGACACGGCTAATTGCTATGCCTCCGCACTTGCCCTTTTTAGTTGTTGGGTGTGGGCGCAATCTTGAGTTATTTTGTAGCACTCCTGCTCGGTGTATGGCTCTCCCCTAATGCTGAATACTCCCCATGGGGTAGGGAGTTTGATCACCTGGTAAAGGCTTGAAGGAACCGCTCGCATGGCGTGTATCCATGGGCATCCTATGATGACGTTGTACGTTGTTTCTTGGTTCATCACATGGAAAGTCATTTCCAGCGTGACTCCTCCCGCTAAGACAGGCAGAGTTATTTCTCCGGATGTCCGTTCCACTACATTGTTAAAACCGGTTAGTGTTATGCAGCGCGGTATTTCCCTATCTTCGAGTCCCATTTGTGCAAGGACCCTCGGGTGGATAATACAGGCGCCACTTCCATCGTCGATCATGACTCTTTTGACATCCGCATCAGTGATACGTAAAGTAATAACTAAAGCATCATAGTAAGGGAAAGACAAACCGTCGGCATCGGACTTGTCGAAGGCGATACTACCTTCGAAGTCGTCATACTGATCGTGGGAGATGGTCCACTTTAGTTTGTGTGTATTGGCGAATTTGACGTGGTTGATCGTTGAGTCGTTGCTGCAACCGACGATCATGTTTATTGTTCATGTTGGGGAAGGCAGCTTTGGCGGCCCACGAGGTTATTCCCGTCCGCGCGCAAAGTTGATTTTCCCTTTGTCGCTGAGTAACTCCTTCAGGTATCCCTGGTTCAGCATCCTGACTACTTCTTGCCGTAGGCCTATGCAGTCTTCGGTTTTGTGCCCCAGTTCCTGATGGAACTCACACAGGATGTTTGATTTCCTTGGGGGGGGGGGTCGGATTTCATCTTCTGCGGCCATTGCACCTTGGTGCCTAACTTCTCCAGTGCGTACACTATTTCTGAAGGAGACACACAAAAGTTATGTGCGGATAATAAGGGGGTGTACCTCTTTCGTTTCGAAGTGGGGCGACGTGTCGTTGTAACGCGTCTGTATGTTTGGGCGGTGGATGGGAGGATTTGGTGTACGGCTGATGTTGGTCCTTGTTGGAGCGCGGGGGTTTTCTCGACGTCCCTCATTGCGCCGATCTCTCCTTGTTTCTGAGTGTATTTCCGTTAGCTGTTGAGTCGACCCATTGAGGTCATCCTCGTCCGCTCGTACCTCGACACAATAGGCATTGTGTATTTCCTCCCATGTGGTAGGGGGATATTTCATGAAGCGGCTCAGCAGCTTCTTGGTCGCCCTCGAGCCGTCCCTGCTTAGCCCGTTCTGGAAAGCGGCGAGTGCCATACCTTCCGATACATTCGGCAAACTCATCCTCACCCTATTAAGCCTGGCTAGGAAGTCTCTGAGTCCTTCTCCTATGGTTTTACTGACAGCGAAGATGTCGTTGACCCTTGCTTCCGCTTTTTTCACACCCGCATGGATGGTGACGAACTTATTCGCCATTTCCTTGAATGTTGATATTTCCTTAGTTGGCAACTGAGAATACCATGTCAAGGCCCGTCCTATCAATGTCTCGCCAAACTTCTTCAGCAGCACCGGCAGTACCTATTCTTTCAATAGGTCGTTTCTCTTCAGAGAAGTGACGTAGTGGATCAGATGATCCTCGGGATCCGTGGTTCCGTCGTATACCATCAAGTAGGGAGGCATCTTGAAGGTTTTTGGGATAGAGTAAGGGGCAGCTTCTTCAGTGTGTGGCTGCTCTACGAACCTCCCCAAGTCACGTTTTGGTAGCAACTTGGGAGCTCCGGGGATTTTGTCGACCCTCTCCTGGTGTTCCTTCATCTGGTCGCGGAGTGCTTTGTTTTCATTTTCCATTTCTTCCATCTTCCTTAGGATGGCAGTTAGTGTACCGTCACTGGTCTGTGCTTCGATGGGTTGGTTATTTACTCGTGTATCCTCATGTTCGCCCATAGCAGCGATGATGCTTACCGTTGGCACAGAACTGATGTTGCCTTGTCGTGATTTCTCGACCAAGCCACTTAGGGTGCTTGTCAACCATTCTTCCAGTAGCTTTTTGACCACCGAAGGTGCTTCCATAACGGCAGATATGGAAGCTCCTTTTTCGTGCAAGATCGTTAGATCTTCGGATGGGGAAGATGAGATCTCTGCACCTGGTGCGGTGCTGGGGGTTGCGTTGATGATGACATCGTCACTGGCCTCGTTGAGAGGACCAAAAAGGTTGGCTGTGACACCCACTATAGCTTTCGATCTGGTGTTATTTTCAGCCATCTTTTGTTTTCGTGTGATGTAGAGAAAGGTAATTGGTTGATCTCTAGGTGGATACTTATGATTTTGATTCTCGAAATCCCCACAGACGGTGCCAAATTGTTTCGCTCAAAAGTTAAAAGAATACTTTGTAAGCTAGAAAACAATCAAAAATATGGGAGGGTAAATCGTAATCAAATATAATAGGCCTAGAGATGTAAGAATGATAACTATACTGTAGATCTAATACTTAAAATGATATTCTTAACTCAAGAAAAGTTGTTCGTCAGAAGTAAGAGATAGAGAGAGAATAAGAGAGAATGAGAGAATTGTATTATTCAATAATAATACTCATGGTTTTTACAATGGGAAGGTCCCTTTATATAAGGAGGGGCCTTCCTTAAAATAATAATAAAAGTATCGAACATGGACGCGAGGACGCCCAGTTCTAAATAGCGCCGCCTTCGCCCTCACGTTCGAGCCGCGCCCTTATTATAGCAAATATATGCTTACTGGGCGTATCTTTTGGCGCAGAGGCGTATAGGGTCAAATTTGACCCCATACAATGGAGTTTAAGCAAGACTCATAGATATTGTCTAAGAAGGAAAATCATATTTCTTACAGTTGGTTTCCTCCTAGGAAATCAACTATTAACAACAAGAAACTGAACAAGTCTTTTCCACTACTAGTCAATTATCTATCCTGACCCAAAACTCCAAGGTGATGAAGCTAGAACAACCACAGCAAGAACTGGCAAAGAAGCCACAGAAGATGGATTGAGGAAACAATTACACCAAGTAACCGGGGTGGCTCGGGGAGGTTAGTAAAAACCTTTGCTTCAGGTCCCTAAATTTTGGGGCTCAAAATTTTTTTGTAGTTGTGGATTTATAATCTTATTTTCGCTTAGGGCATCTCCAAAGGTGAACACTAAATCTTGTACCATTATAGTGCGTGAATTTGGTGCGCCACTATTCATCAACACCAAATTTGATTTATTATTCTTTTATTCATCTTTTTATTTTTTTGGACTTTAATTTATCATATATTGTGTTAATAATTAATTTTTATGTTAAGATCTTTATAATTTTAATTTTATATCATTTTTTAATATATTAATTTTGTATATATTATATTTATATAAAATTATAAGTTAATTTATTATTATTATAATTATATAAAAAAAATATAACCATTATTTAAAAATGAAAAATGCAAATGTAAAATATTTAATGTTGCTAAAATTAAAAAGTAAAACTAAAATTTAAGAAAGAAAATTAACAACACATAAAATAAAAATACATTATATTCTCTAATCTCCCTAATGGTATTACTCCTTCAGTGCATTATGTTATTCAAGGAAAAAAATATGACATCGGTTATTATTTAGCTGACGATATATATCCAAAATGGTCTACTATTGTGCAAGCTATTGGGGAACGGCCTTTACCAAAAAAGAAATATTTTGCAATGAAACAAGAATCACTCGGAGTTTTGCAATCTCGTTTTGCAATTATTGCAGGTCCGTCACGTTTTTGGAGAAAAGAGGTGCTACGTGATACAATGACCACATGTATTATACTGCACAATATGATAATTGAGAACGGACGTGATCTTAATGCACCAATTGAAGATGCATGTGAATGTCCAGCTCCTACAGTAGAAACGACAGTAGATAAAGATCACCGATTTGAACAATTTTTAGCTCGACACAAAAAAATTAAGGATAAAAATGTGCATTTCGCACTTCATAATGCATTAATCGAGCATTATGGGATAATAGAGGCGAAAGTTGAATATTTATGTGGTACTTAAATTAAATTTGACTATAATGTAATATTTATTTAATTATCTTTTATCAATGATTTCACTTTTAGTTGATTTATTCTTTAAAATAATTTTATAATAAATAATTATATAAGTGGTGAATGTGAGTTATATATGATGAATATGGAAAAAAGAAAAAAGATAGAATTTGTTTGAAGGAAATAAAATTTAAATAGAAGATAATAATATTATATTGAAGAGAGAGAAGAAATATTCTCTTTTGGTGTAAAAAATAGTGTAATAGTTGGAGTAAATTTGGTGTTACACTATTTTGGTGTGAAATTTGGCGTTAGGGTTGGAGATGGTCTTAGAAGTTTATAGAAAAAAAAATAAAATCAAAATCCTTGTAAAAAAAGAAAGAAAGAAAAACTATCTATATTTTTAACAATAAAAATATTTTAGAACTTTGAATAAGATACTCACATTTTCATATTGTTAAATAAGATTTATTACAATAAGATCCAAGATAACAAATTGTAAATGCATGGCTAACATCTTATAAACTTAAATTTTCTTACCAATGTGAATATAAATATTATATTTTATAAGATAACTCCATAACAGGCAAAAAAAAATTAATGTAATATTAATACTATATTTTGCAAGATAACTATACTATAGGCAAAAAAATAAAAAATTATGGCCACTTATCAAAATTTGACTTTAGACCACGACTTTTATTGAGACGCCTTTGCAAGTAACCTACTCAAAGTACACTCTGAACAATTGGTATGTCTTCCGCAGCCACCTAACCATAACCCACTCACAGGAACTAAACCCCTAGCCATCTACTATGCACATAATAGCAGCCTGCTCTTTCTGACAGAGAAAAGAAGGAACAACAATTCTTCTAGTGAGTTTTTCTTCCTTAGCTGCTAGCCTTGCCAAATAGTACATTTCCTCTTGAGAACACTCAGTAGCAAGGAAAACCAAGCAGCTCTTGCCTTTTTCGGGCGTGATTCCGAGCACTTTCCTGTACTTATTTTGTTCTATTTGAGCATCGCCAAGGGCAGTATTCCATTTCTTCAGCAGTATCACAATGTCCATCCTGCACACATTTAAAAATAGATTGTTACGGGCCAAACAAGGAAGGAGGGATAAATCAGAACAAAAGTATACTAAAGGGGACTAATGTGTAATATCAAAAATATTAACTCTAAAAGTATAGGGACCAAAGTGTTAGCTCCACAACTCTGATATACTTTTCGTTTGTTATTACTCTAATTGCGCAGATGCATCCTTTACAACTGAACGTATAGCTTCCCATAAACACAAAAATTTGCTTTCTAGCATGACCAAATCCAACTCGTGTCAGATCCTTCTCCATCAAACCACCCTTGTCCTCAAGGGTGTTAAATATAAAATGAGGGTCACTCTTCCACCAGGATCAAACAAAATTTAGGAATAGACATCATACGAATCCCTTTGTGCAACTAATGATTTGTGTATAGTACACACAATAAAGAAGATATCTTTTTTTTTGGACAAACACAAAATCCCCTTTGTACTCTACTTATGTGATTTACGTAGAGTACTACTCATAAATTGGGAGTGGCTTACCATTATTCGTTGTAAATTCTTGTAATTTATTCCTAAAACTAGTCTCTGTAAATATGAAATAGAGTAATATCAAGGAGTGAATACCAAACAACTTTAAAAAACATGAGGAGATGTAGAGCTGGTATGTGCAGGGGTAAACATCAATTATACAGGGTTATTTTTTTGAAGAGTGGATCCTTTCTTTGCTGCTTTGGCCTTCCGACATTTTTACCTTAAAGAAGATGAGTAGGAATTAAGAAGAAATAGAGAGATTTTATTTGACAAATAAAAGGAGGAATAACAATTTTCTTCACAATCTTGTCTTCCTCTTGTGTTAACCTAACCAGAAAATGCATATCTTCTTCTGTTGTGATGACATGATAAGGGAAGCAAATGAGTTTCTGGCCTTTATACTTCTCTTCCAACTCCTTTCTTTTCTCCTCTGTAATTGCTAGTTGTTCCAACAACCTTGTATCACAAATGTAAAACAAAAGCACTTTAATGAAAAATCATGTGTTAATCATGTAAAACTTTTTATAATTTAAATACATGTACATGAACAGCACAATGCAACTCTATAGGTAGAGAAATTTTAATTTTACCTCCATACATGGTGGTGATCGAGTGAAAATAGTTTTTTTTTTTATTTAAAAACAAGCAAGAAAACTTGTGTGTGTTGCTATAAGGCTGTGTTGTGGAAGTTGAATGGGAAACCACGGTCTTATATAAGAGTAGCGGGTAAAACTCTAGAAGAGTGATATTAAGAAGGAATTTACCTCCTATAACAAAGGTTAACATCTTATTTATTTTAAATAAATACCATTTCAAAAAATTATATTCTATAGATATCTTTTAATGTTTATAGCAAAATATCTAATTTTGATTACCTCCTACCCCTAAGCTACTAAATATGCTATTTAATTATACTATTTTCTTTCTCTCTCTACTTTGATACATGTCATTCTTTTCCCTCATTCCTTGAAAACACGATCCTCAATCTAATTCACTTCTCACGGCAGCACTACCTCTTCCCTCCTTCCTCCTCCTTCCGCCACCACTTATGCCGTTCACCTCCGTTTCCCCCGCCTTCTGCTATCTCACAAATGAAAGCTATTGTGTTTTGGACTTTCCTCTACTTTATTCACTTCACTAATAAAAAATAAAAAAAATTCAATCTTTAAGATACCATCTTTTTCTTACACTTCACCAAATAATCTTACCCTTAAAGGGTTTTTCTTAAAACCCCATCTTTTGGTCCTAAGAAAATTTCCCAGTGTACAAATTGTTTGCAAGGAATAGAAAGAGAATCGGTTACAGTTCCTTGCGGCGCCTCTGATTTCTAGTTTTGTGCTAGAGTTTTTCCATTCTTTTCGTTTGTTCTAATGAGTTACAGGGATATTCGGTGAAGAGAAAAAGAGAGAGAAAGGCGAAAGAGTTAAGGGTTTTTTCTCGACGGCGGATTCGCCGGAAATTAAGGTTTGTTCTTGAACAAAGACGACGGAGTTTGGGCCTGAGCAACTTGATTTTCTGTTAATATATTTCAATATATTTTCAACGTATCACGCTATATTTTCATGTATTTCATTATACTTATTGTCTTTTTTTATATTGTAATTCAATATATCTCACTGTATTCCATGTATTTCATTATATTCACTATCTTTTTTTTATTGTATTTCAATTAATGTATCCCGTTGTATTCTATGTATTTCATTGTATTCACTGTCTCGCTATATAGCATGAATGTATCCATATATATTTTTTAAATTAATATAATTTATGTATTCAGATGTATTATATAAATGTTTCTGAAGATTGCTATATTTCTGGGGTATTTTTTGATTGAAAATCTTTTTTATAACTGAAAATATAAAATTTGTGTTTTATAATTGAGTTTGTTAAGTTATATTAGGCGTCTATTATGTTAATTGATTCACTTTCCGTTTAAAAATAGTGTAATCCCCTGTTTCACGGCATGAATACAGTCGAATACAATAATTTGTCCAGCTGTAATATCATGTTTCACTCCATGAATACAGTCGAATACAACAACTAATTAGCTGGACTTCCCTGATTCACGCCTATTTTTGTTACTGTATTCATGAATACAGTAACTTAAATACATCAATACATCTTATAACAACAGAAATTTGTATCTACAATCCGTAATATAGAAAATAGTATCTATAGATAGCTAATTACCAGTAAAAGATAGTGCTTTATGAAAATTTTTCATTAAAAAAAATTTAAAATAATAAAAAATGATAAAAAAAATTTAAACTTTGTACATATATATGAACTTGAAATTACTACAAATCTTCGGAGCCAGTTAGAATAAAAATAAAAGAAAAATCATATTCTATTAACATTAAAACTTGAGAAACATATGGAATTTGACTATTTCTATAACTAATAGTCTAAAACATATGGAATTCAACTATTTCGATAAGACGTCTCTTTGTGCCTAGACGTCACTTGATAATGTGGATAACTTAAGCTAAGATGGTCTTAATGTCTAACGCTAGATGCTCTGCTTTCTACTTTGCGAACCTTGATCTTCTTGTTAGGGTGCTTCTTCAACTTGTTAGAAGATATTACACCATTATTTAGTGGTCTTCTATGCTCTTTGAATCTTTTGACTCAAAGAGCTTTACTAACTAATATCTTGAGCCAGTAAGGTTCAGTTGCACTTAGAGTTTAGGTTGATATGCAAGACGACATTGTAGAGGTTATACAAGCGTTTATAGTGAGATTAAGCCCGATTTATTAGTAGATTTCATTGGGACACTGAATCATTGTATCTTTTCACTGTAGATCTGGTTGTCTTCAAGAATAGTACCTCACTTTCTCATAATTGAGACACATTCAAAAATAATTGAAACACATTAATACCTTTGTCCTAAACTTTATAATTGGTCTTAATCTATGGCCGCTTTCATACTCTTTTGAATTTAAAAATCTTGTTTAAGCATGGACATCATGATAAACTAATATTTTTATGGATAAAAGGAGTAGAGAGGGATTAAGTAATACTTTGTCTTTAAGAAGGAATATCTTCTTTTCTCCTTTCTGTTTTCCCTTCTTTTTTCTCCCTCTGGTTTTGTTATTTTCACATCTTGGTAAATTATGCTATCTTGGTCTATTGTTGTTAAATATTTTATTAATAAGAATTTCTACATTCCAAGTTCTGTTTTTCTTATTTGATTCCAGAAATTTTTGAATACGGTGTAATATGAGATTCATATAAAAGATAGTAACCCCAAAGAGTCTTTCAATCTACTAAAACATATAAAGGAAAAATCTAAGATTGAGGCGAGCTTATAGGTATATTCGGAATCGTGGAGTGCATTAGGTGTGATATACTCTATTAACAAAACAACTTTAAAAAATCTCAGGGCTTCCGTCCAGTTTCTTCTGAGCTTGATGCGCCCGAAGGAGCCATCACCATCTTTCCGAAATCGGTTTCGGCGCTCATGACTACTCCGACAATTAAAAGAAAGGACAAGGTCAGACTCCCGGGGAACCCTTCATTAAGAAGGAAGTGAAGGCGTGCCTCCTAGAGCCCCNGTGTACCTCTTTCGTTTCGAAGTGGGGCGACGTGTCGTTGTAACGCGTCTGTATGTTTGGGCGGTGGATGGGAGGATTTGGTGTACGGCTGATGTTGGTCCTTGTTGGAGCGCGGGGGTTTTCTCGACGTCCCTCATTGCGCCGATCTCTCCTTGTTTCTGAGTGTATTTCCGTTAGCTGTTGAGTCGACCCATTGAGGTCATCCTCGTCCGCTCGTACCTCGACACAATAGGCATTGTGTATTTCCTCCCATGTGGTAGGGGGATATTTCATGAAGCGGCTCAGCAGCTTCTTGGTCGCCCTCGAGCCGTCCCTGCTTAGCCCGTTCTGGAAAGCGGCGAGTGCCATACCTTCCGATACATTCGGCAAACTCATCCTCACCCTATTAAGCCTGGCTAGGAAGTCTCTGAGTCCTTCTCCTATGGTTTTACTGACAGCGAAGATGTCGTTGACCCTTGCTTCCGCTT
Source organism: Nicotiana glauca (assembly GCA_026770625.1). NCBI lineage: Eukaryota > Viridiplantae > Streptophyta > Magnoliopsida > Solanales > Solanaceae > Nicotiana > Nicotiana glauca. The sequence continues at coordinate 90,866 of MU728797.1, forward strand.
TTTTCACACCCGCATGGATGGTGACGAACTTATTCGCCATTTCCTTGAATGTTGATATTTCCTTAGTTGGCAACTGAGAATACCATGTCAAGGCCCGTCCTATCAATGTCTCGCCAAACTTCTTCAGCAGCACCGGCAGTACCTATTCTTTCAATAGGTCGTTTCTCTTCAGAGAAGTGACGTAGTGGATCAGATGATCCTCGGGATCCGTGGTTCCGTCGTATACCATCAAGTAGGGAGGCATCTTGAAGGTTTTTGGGATAGAGTAAGGGGCAGCTTCTTCAGTGTGTGGCTGCTCTACGAACCTCCCCAAGTCACGTTTTGGTAGCAACTTGGGAGCTCCGGGGATTTTGTCGACCCTCTCCTGGTGTTCCTTCATCTGGTCGCGGAGTGCTTTGTTTTCATTTTCCATTTCTTCCATCTTCCTTAGGATGGCAGTTAGTGTACCGTCACTGGTCTGTGCTTCGATGGGTTGGTTATTTACTCGTGTATCCTCATGTTCGCCCATAGCAGCGATGATGCTTACCGTTGGCACAGAACTGATGTTGCCTTGTCGTGATTTCTCGACCAAGCCACTTAGGGTGCTTGTCAACCATTCTTCCAGTAGCTTTTTGACCACCGAAGGTGCTTCCATAACGGCAGATATGGAAGCTCCTTTTTCGTGCAAGATCGTTAGATCTTCGGATGGGGAAGATGAGATCTCTGCACCTGGTGCGGTGCTGGGGGTTGCGTTGATGATGACATCGTCACTGGCCTCGTTGAGAGGACCAAAAAGGTTGGCTGTGACACCCACTATAGCTTTCGATCTGGTGTTATTTTCAGCCATCTTTTGTTTTCGTGTGATGTAGAGAAAGGTAATTGGTTGATCTCTAGGTGGATACTTATGATTTTGATTCTCGAAATCCCCACAGACGGTGCCAAATTGTTTCGCTCAAAAGTTAAAAGAATACTTTGTAAGCTAGAAAACAATCAAAAATATGGGAGGGTAAATCGTAATCAAATATAATAGGCCTAGAGATGTAAGAATGATAACTATACTGTAGATCTAATACTTAAAATGATATTCTTAACTCAAGAAAAGTTGTTCGTCAGAAGTAAGAGATAGAGAGAGAATAAGAGAGAATGAGAGAATTGTATTATTCAATAATAATACTCATGGTTTTTACAATGGGAAGGTCCCTTTATATAAGGAGGGGCCTTCCTTAAAATAATAATAAAAGTATCGAACATGGACGCGAGGACGCCCAGTTCTAAATAGCGCCGCCTTCGCCCTCACGTTCGAGCCGCGCCCTTATTATAGCAAATATATGCTTACTGGGCGTATCTTTTGGCGCAGAGGCGTATAGGGTCAAATTTGACCCCATACAATGGAGTTTAAGCAAGACTCATAGATATTGTCTAAGAAGGAAAATCATATTTCTTACAGTTGGTTTCCTCCTAGGAAATCAACTATTAACAACAAGAAACTGAACAAGTCTTTTCCACTACTAGTCAATTATCTATCCTGACCCAAAACTCCAAGGTGATGAAGCTAGAACAACCACAGCAAGAACTG
>MU728802.1:0-33168 GCA_026770625.1 Nicotiana glauca
GTTGACACTTATATAACTTCCCCCTTTTGGCACCATCGAAAAGAATAATAGAAGAAGTACTACCAAAAAGAAGTTTAGCAATATTAACACCGGCCACTTGGGCAACACAGCATAAATAGTAATAAGTGCAACAAGTGAATGCCATGGCACAAAATAGAGTGATTGCCCATAGTGAAGAAATTATAACATAAGCATAGTAGTTTAAATAATAAATAATATGACAATTTAAACAACTAAAGTACCAATGTCATCAAATATAGAGATCAAATGAAGGTAAGAAATCAAGGGAATTTGGAAGGAGTGAAGGAAATGGATCACTAGGTAGGAAGAAAAGTGAGGGGCTAAGGCTTTGATGAGCTTTTCCATTCGTTCATGTACGCTCCTTTGATCAATGATCATCTGCTCTCTCAGTTCCTCTACATGTTTCCTCAATCTTTCATTCTCACCGTTCAACTTAGCATTTTATTCTGCCAAGGGTCCTCGAGGACCAGGTTCTCAACCTATCTGAGTGTGTTGAGCCATCAATCAGATCACGAAGAATCTCCCCAAGTTTCTTTTCATCAAGATCAGACTCAATCCCATGTACATATAGCATCATAGTATCACATAAAACATAGAAGTGTTTACTTCTTCTTCAGAAACATTGGTACTTGTAGGTACAAAGAGGTGATTCAAATTTTTAGAACTCAACAATGTCGAGAAGTTCCTCCATTTTTTAGCAATATCAGAGTCAACACTTTACCTTATAGCACCTTTTGAGACTTCAACGTCTTCTCCCTCCAAACCTAACTGCTCAACCTTTTAGTTCTATAAGGAACCAGGTTCCTCCCTTACACTACCCTTTCTATCCCTGAGTAGATATGTCTCCCTCTTCTTCTTCTCAATTTGTTTACCCTTATCATCTGCTGCATCTTTCTTAGCCAGCACCCCCTTTTTTGGTTTTTTTTAATTCTTTCTCACAGGAGAAGATTTCATTTCATTCTCTCTGCCACAATCATATCAGCAGCTCATACCACTTCATCATTTATCAACCTACTTCTTATCAATCCTTTTTACTAATCAAAAGTTCATTTATACACAAAATTTAAGGAGAAACAGATCATCATTAAAATTAAATTCATGAGAAGGACTTGGATCAGGTCCCTTATTCAGTCCTCATATTTACCCATTTCTCCATCCTTCAAGGCTTCCACAAATCCAGAAACAACTTCAACGTCACACTCTAGGATGTTAGATCTGCCATGTTCACTTTCAGTCAAACTTCCATCAAAATCTACCAAAGAATTCTTGCGGTTTTGATTCTGATGCAGTTAGGTTTTTGGAAAGTGAGAGAGTTGGGCTTACATTTTTTTGGCATATCTTGAAATAAGGATTATTTTGAGACAAGTTTGATTTTTGGCTTTGAAGAAAATAATCGGTTTTATTTGGGTATAAGACAGAGAAGTGCCTAACGGGTCAGTTTAGAAAAGCTTTAATATTTAAGACTTCGAAAGTTAGGCGGAGTGGCAGGAGAAAGGCAGAAACAAACTAATGACATGACACTTCAGCAGCTTAAAAAGGCATATAAGTATTAAAGAGACTACTAACCTGATTCACAAGAACCAGGTTCCATGACTGTTTTTGAAAATTTTGAGCAAAGACTCCTAGAAGTGCAATGTCACTCTTACTTGTTTTTGTCCTGAGACTGCCATATGTGTATACCTGTAAAAGTATAAATTTGAGTTGGATGTCGCCGAAAAAAAATTTTTAGCATTGTACCTTTCCTTCTTAACATAGCCAATCATCAAGGGACCAGGTCCTGAGCTTGATCAACCCCAACTCCAGAAGATTTCTTTCAAGATGTTCCCTGCTCAGCAACTTGGTGAAGATGTCTGGTACCTGATCCTTCGTCTTCCAGAACTTCATAAAAATCAGAACCTTCTTTGTCTCTTTATAGAGAACTGGGTTCTTTATGAGTTTCCACTAAAGATACTAATAACCCGAACAGTAGAGCGATCTGGTCCTATATCAATTCCTACAGAGGTAATTATTGAACCAATATTTAACGAGACACAAAATAAGTTCCCACTGTGTAGAAAACCAGATTCCCTATAAGTTCACTGCAAGCAACAAACTGTAAAATCAACCAGTATAGAGAATCAGGTTCTCTAAACGTTCTCATAGTAGCTCGGCAGTAAGTAGAGAACACAGAGGATTTTTACGTGGAAAAATCATAACTCAAAGGAACAAAAACCACGACCTATACTTTTAGGCTTTCAACTTCACTAACTTATAAAGCCCTATTACAAGCCACTTTACAATAACCCTATTGCAAAGACTTCAACTAACTTGTGATGCTCTCATCACAAGCCACTCCATAACTATCCTACTTATAAAAAATTTGATGAAATTCTGGTGCTCTCACCACAAGCCATTTTTTCACTCTACAGTAACTAAGGATTTTCCCTCTAACTTGTAATAACACTATTACAAGACACTTTGTAACTCTCTAGTTACAAAGACTTTACAACTTGACTAATTCTAGCCAAGAAACAAACTTGGAGAGTTTGTGATTTTGGGTTTCCTAAAAACAGCTTCTAAGAAAGCTAGATAGGAGTTCCAATGAAGAACAAATAGCATAGAATCAACAACCTAAGGACTTAAGATATCTTCGATCTTGGATCAGGTCTTTAAGGTTGAAGAAGTTTGTTCTTGAGAGAGGTTGTTCTTGCACTTGAGAGAATATTTCCGTTTCTAATTTTTGCAAGTCTTGGAGAGGGAGTTCTTGTATCTTACACCAGGTTTATATTACAAAATACATCACCTTAGTGATGTCAATTCACAATGGTGATGTCCAATCTTGGTTATTACATGCCCCTTCTCAATGGGAAGTGACTGTTGTACTGTCTGTAGAACTGTTGCATGTACAATTGCAGGTAGTTACTCTTTGTAGTTGCTTTCTAGCTATACTGTTAAATTTTCTTCTGTCAGGGGAATATCAAGGTATCAAGTCCCTAATCTGGTTCCTATGATTCTGAAGGTACACTGCCCAGATTATCTTAAGTTGGTCAACTTAAATGATTATATCAAGCATACTTCAGGTCCTTTAAGGTTCTCTCATGAAGTAAGGTGTTTTACTTTCCTTCATTGTGTTTATGAATGTGTGACATCACTTACAATGATGTAAGCAAAGAAGGTAAAGAGCCTTCCACAGAAAGTTTACTGTTGCGTTGTTCATGTGCAGGCAGCAACTTTACTGCTTGAGAGTTAACTTCATACAGTCTTCTCGGGAACTGGTTGGACCTGTTATATTAGATGTTCTTTCTGCTCTTCCTCACTTAAGTCATTGTTATCAGCTTTGAGTACCAGATTCTTTTCTTTCTTTCACTCTCCATCTTCCTCTTCATCTCGTAGATCTTCAGATTTCCAACCAGCTCTTCTATGGTCAGCTCCTGCAAATCTCCTTACTTTCCCAAGGGCTGGATCCCAACCTGGAACTTTGTGATCTCAAGGCCTTGAAATGTGCAACAGGTTCCTTATCTACTTTTGGATGATATTTTGTTAGATCATCAAAACACAAAGTAAAGTACTTGTGCCCAAGGTACTTATAACCTATCAATTTCTCCCTATTTGATGACGACAAACTGAGAATTGATATTCCCCCCTGAGAACCAGATCTCCATATGGTTCCCCCTATGAATCAGCCATATTCTTCATGAAAACCGAACATAGGAAACTATCACAACTAGTTCCTCAAGATTGTTTGGCAATCATCAAAACTCAAAGTTCCATAACTTATCAATCTACTTCTGCATTTGGATTCAACTCCCTCTTTTTTGCTTTTCTTTCCTTTTTCTTTGATTGAGACTTCTTCTTTGGTCATCTCAAACCCCTGTGCCTTGAGACAAGACCCTTATTCTTCAAGAAACTCGTGTTACCTCCAATTTGAAACTTGAAATAAATTCTAAAATGACTTTCCATATTCTCCAGATGGGTGCTTGCTACTTACTGGAAACTTGAAATAAATTCCCTTGTTTTCCAGGTGGGCGCATGATGCTTAAAATTTGAGATGAACTCCCTTGTTTTCTAGGTGGGCGTCTGCAACTTAAACTTTTGATATGAATTACCTTTTTTTCTATGTGGGCGCCACCAACTTAAACTTGATATGAATTCCCTTATATTTCAGGTGGGTGCCTGCAACTTAAATTTGAAATGAATTCCCTTGTTTTCCAGGTGGGCGTCTGCAACTTAAACCTGAAATGAATTCCCTTGCTTTCTAGGTGGGCGCCTGCAACTTAAACTCGAAATGAATTCCCTTGTTTCTAGGTGGGCACCTGCAACTTAAACTTGAAATGAATTCCCTTGTTTTCCGGGTGGGCGCCTGATGCTTAAACTTGAAATGAATTCCCTTGTTTCCAGGTAGGTGCCTGATGCCAAAACTTGAAATTTATTACCTTGTTTTCCAGGTGGGCGCCTGATGCCTAAAATTGAAATGAATTTCCTTGTTTACCAGGTAGGCCCCTAATTCCAAAACTTGAAATGTATTCCCCTGTTTTTCAGGTGGGCGCCTGATGCCAAAACTTGAAACGTCTTCCCTTTTTCTTTAGGTGGGTGCCTGATGCTTAAACTTGAAATGAATTCCCTTGTTTTCTAGGTGGGCGCGTGATGCCAAAACTTGAAATGTATTCCCCTATTTTACAAGTGAGCGCCTAATGCAAAAACTTGAGATGTATTCCCTTGTCCTCCAAGTGGGCGCCTGATGCCAAATTCTTGAAATGTGTTCCCTTGTTTTTCAGGAGAGCGCATGATGCCAAAACTTGAAATGTATTCCCATGTTCTCCAGGTGGGCATCTGATGCCAGAACTTGAAATGTATTCCCTTATTTTCCAGGTGGGTGCCTAATACCAAAACTTAAAATGTATTTCCTTATTCTCTAGGTCGGCGCCTGATGCTTAAAGTTGAAAAGAATTCCCTTATTTTCAGGTGGGCACCTGATAACAAAACTTGAAATGAATTCCCTTATTTTCCAGGTGGGCACTTGATACAAAAACTTAAAATTTATTCCCTTCTTTTCCAAGTGGGTGCTCGATGCCAAATCTTGACACGTATTTGCTTGTTTTTTAGGTGGGCTCCTGATGACAAAACTTGAGATGTATTCCCTTATTTTCTAGGGGGCACCTGATGCAAAAACTTGAAATTAATTCCTTTATTTTCTAGGTGGGTGCCTGATGCCAAATCTTGAAATGTATTCCCTTGTTTTACCGGTGGACAGCTGATGCCAAAACTTGAAATGTATTCCCTTGTTTTCCAGGTAGGCTCCTGATGCCAAAACTTGAAATGTATTCCCTTTTTTTTCCAGGTGAGCGTCAGCCATCACAACAAAATAGACAAAAAAACTTTTCTACCCTAGTTTGTTACTGGGAACATCTGTGAGTCTTAATCGAATCATGTTACCTAAAAGATCTCTATGAATTTAATATCTAAATCCTATTAGCTAAGAGGTCCCTAAAATTAAAATTAAATCTCATATTAAGAGTGAAAACTTCAAAGATAAATTATGTTTCCTAAAGGTAAGACTTACGTTAAATCTTATTATCGATGAAAGTCTTAAAAACTTAAATAAATTTCATTATCCTGGAGGGTCCTGAGCACTTGAAACTAAATCCTATTATGTAGGAGGGTCTTGAAAACCTCAAACTAAATCCCATTATCCAGGAGGGTCCTGAACACTTAAAACTTAATCCCCTTATCTAAGAGGGTCGTGAAAACCTGAAACTAAATCCCATTATCTATGAGGGTATTGAACACTTAAAATTGAATCCTATTATCCAGGAGGGTCCTGAAAAAATATTAATGAACTTATCTGAGCCATGCTCTCTTCCTGGAGGATCTCTGCATAACGAACAAAATTCCTTGCCCCTGAACCATGCTTTCCTCATGGAAGGTTCCTACAGATCGAACAAATTTTCTTTTCCCTTCTCAAACCACTTTTATGCTGAAAAAATTTGGGCACAACACTTGAAAAATTCAAGCTTCCAAGCTTTGATTTGGTAATTGACTTCGTCCCTGTTTCAAATATAGAAAACTTATGAGTTTAAACATGGAGGTTGGTTTGTGGCCTTGACTTTGAGGGTGATTGTTCCTTCACTTCCCATGATAACTTTGATTTCAACTCGAAAGACCTTGCTTGTTCATTGACTAACCATTTTCTCTGTCACCCTTATCACAGAAAATACCTCTGATCTGTTCAAACTCAACACACTTTATATGTTGCATTGTGCTCCTGAATTGATATATACCGAACCTTTGTATTTTACGTGAATCCCAAAGCATGCCAACTCAGTGCGCATACTGATCTTTCTTTACTTATACCACTTTGATGTACTAGCCAGACTCCACTTTGTGCAATTGGAAAGTTGGTAGCAGATTTTGAAGTCATTTTTTACTTGTTCTAACAAAATAGACTCAAGAGGACTTAAACAACGCAAGAAGAACAGAGTTAAGGGTATAAGGGAAAGATATGACATCTAACAAGAAAATCACCAAGTAGAAACTTATCAGATGTGGATACCAACTCTAATGACCATGACATGCACTTTTGGAATAAGTGGCCTAATCTGTCAAGCAAGTCTAATATTCAACTCTTGTTGTACCTCTTCACCGTGAAATTGGGCTTCAATGCTCCAATCACCCTATCTGATTCGCGATCCTTATTCGACTTGTAGTGCCCACAGAGTTTTCACCATCAAGCCTCTCTCATTTTATTCTTTCTCTCAACTTACCATCGCCTTATGGTGCCTGTGAAGATTTTCACCGATAAGACTCTCTCATTTTGTTCTTTTTCTTTTTATTTCCTCTAATTCTGTAGATGATAAGGCATTTACCATAATAAAAACATCATATGCTTCTAGCATGTCTAGCATCAGGACTTCTTCATCCCGAAAAACGATTCTTTCAGCTTCAATCAAATCTGTAATTGCCCTTTTGAGGGTCTAACAGTCCTCTGTACTGTGTCACACCGCTCCAGAGTGGTATTCACATCTTGCATCAACTCGGTGCGAGGGGGACTCGGGGTTTGGCTGATTCAGGGCCACTGGTTGCAACAGATCTAGCCTAATTGGCTTTTGGAACAAGCTTCAATACGATTGACAAATAGGGGTGAACTGATTCTTTCTGAAAGGCTCTCTTAGGCGAGGATAGTATTGGGTATCATTTGGTTGAGGATTATATCGAGCTTGGTAAGGATGGCCATTTCTGGGAGGTGGAGCTCGGTTTTGTGTATAATATTGTAGCTGCGTGTAAGATTGCACGCTCATCACCGCATAAGGAGGTGGTACCATGGCATAAGCAGCATCTTGAAGGGGATAATATTGTGGTGGGATGTTAGGAAGCACATATGATTGGCTAATGACATGCGGGGCCCCCTCGAGCTTCAAACCATCATGATTCCCTCTTCACTCCCATTTCTATTTATCAAACCCTCCGAACCATTCTGAGCAGACTGTGATGTGGCCTTACATGCAGCATGACTCAAGATTCGACATGTTTTACACCATTTTCAAACATTTTCCCAATTTTGATAGCCTCAGCAAATGGCTTATCCACAGCAGAAATCATGTTCTGGAAGTAGTCAGCCTCTTGGGCCTACAATTTGTCCATTGGAGGCTTTATCCTGGCAGCTTGCTCATGCCATTTGACAGCATATTCGCGGAAGTTTTCCGTGGTTTTCTTTTTCAAATTGGTCAAAGAGTTTCAATCAGGAGCGATGTCCACAGTATACTGGAATCGGCAGATAAAATCTCGGGCCATATCGTCCCACACGTACCAATGAGTAATTTCTTGATCCGTATACCACTCAGAAGCAATTCCGGTAAGGCTTTCCCCAAAATAGGCCATTAGCAGCTCCTCTTTTCCACTAGCGCCTCTCAATTGGTTACAGTATCGTTTTAGATGAGCGAAAAGTCTCCGTACCCATCGTACTTTTCAAATTTTGGCGTCTTGAAGCCGGCTAGCAAGTGGACATGGGGAAACATACGAAGGTCAGAGTATGAGACACTCTTTTGGCAACTCAGACCTTGAATGTTTTTCAAGCTTTGTTCCAGACTCTTCATCTTACGAGATATTTCCTCTTTCTCAGGATTTTTAACAATCTTTCCTTGCTCCCCGAGAGATCATACTGCGGAGGCTGAGTAAAAGAGTATGGGGTCACATATGTTATTTCTGATTGAAGTTGTGGACCCTGAAAGGTGAACATTGGAGGATCAACATATGGTTGTGGTACAGTTGGTTGTGTTCTAGTGCAGACTGGTGCTGTAGATAACAATATTGGAGGTGCCCAAGAAACTGGCACCTGGGGAAGAACCACAAAAGGCATTCCAAGATCACTGAACGGTATTGGAGAGTGCCCGCATGGGATGAGTGGGTTGGGCACATGGGTGTTGGTAACCACACTTGACCTAGTGATCAACTCAGGGAACCCAGAGATTGCACTTGACGGTTCCCTACCATTAGACCAGGTGTCCCGCATTTCAAATATGTGGAGATGCAACATCTTATTCTCTTCAGCAACTACTGATTCTAGCAGAATAGCCGATGCCAGGCTATCCTCAGGACCGATGATTGGTAGATTGCTTGCGGAGGCCATATGTGCCTTTGGATCTTGTGAAGGAGGGGAGGATAGACTACCAACAAAACCAACCACCAAAACCTCTGCTAGTTTGCACATCCAACAACATTGTTAGTTTTGAAACATTTAACATATAGGAAATCGCATGTTGGGATGCAATACACCTAACAGTTAAACGCTTCTACCGTATGTTTGAGCGATTGCATATTTTACCCCGGCCTTAACTAGCCTTTCAATATATACCTCTTTTCTTTTATTTCTGCCTCTCTTTAATCACTCTTGATTTTTTTTATTTCGTTTCTACCACTCTTTTATTTTATGGAACTCTCTTTTCTTTTTTGTTTTTGTTACTCTTTTTTTTCTTCTTTTTTTAATTTTCTTCTCTTTTTTCACTCTCTTTTTTTTCAATTTATTTTTTCACTTAACTAATTTTATGGTTATGATCGAATCCGATGGGGATGGCTTACGTATCATGACGCCACACGAATCAGATCTTACGTAGTTCGGAAAGATCGAAAATGGATTAAAAATAAACTAACCTTTTTTTTGGTTGGAATTTTTGAAATAAATGCATTAAAAGAAGAAAGGAATTTTTTTTTTTTAATTTTTGTTTTGTTTTAGAAAGAAAGACTTCGAAAAATTCATTTGCCTTTGATTTGAACTTTGGGAATTTAAAAGTGAAAAGAAAATATTTTTGTTTGAATTTTCATTTGTTTTTTCTTTCTCTAAAGAAGAAAAAAAATATTTTTTTTGTCACGACCCTAATTCGCCCTCCATGAATAAATCGTGATGGCACCTAATCCCTATAACTAGGTAAGCCTAACAAAGCGAAAAATAACATAGTTTGCAGAATAATTAATTAAAAACTGAACAACTAAAAGAAAATTATATATAAATGCCGCTCAAAATATACAACTCAATAATGCGGAAGTCTACAATATCACCCCAAACCCGAAAACTCACGGGAACACAGGCTAATGAAAAGAAAATACATAGCTCTAACTACAGAATGTCTAAAACGAACAGTACAAAAAGTAAAAGCTAATTGCTAAAGCTAGAATAAGAAAGAGACTCCAGGTCTGCGGACGCAGCAGATGTACCTCGAAATCTCTGCTAGATCTCTCTGCCTCGAGGATGATACGCCTGGGCAGAACTGCCTGGATCTGCACATGAAAAATATGCACAGAAAGGGGCATGAGTACACCACAGCGGTACTGAGTAAGTGCCAAGCCTAACCTCGGTCGGGTAGTGACAAGGAACGTCAGGGCCCTGCTGAGATAAACATAATAAATGATAGGATAAGGAAAAACAGTATAGATAAAATCTATAGCGAGAATCTAAACAGGATAAATAAGGGAAGCAGAAACAAAATAATATAAGGTATACTGCTCACAACAGGAAATACTAGCCGGGGATCTCTTGGTATCATGAGGATCTCTTGGTATCCTCATCACATACACGAGGGATCACTTGGTATCCCGAGGATCTCTTGGTATCCTCATCATATACACGAGGGATCTTTTGGTATCCCGAGGATCTCTTGGTATCCTCACCATATGCACGAGGGATATCTTGGTATCCCGAGGATCTCTTGGTATCCTCAAAACTTACATTTTCATGTGCCAGGGATCTCTTGGTATCCCGCACCCTCAGTCCAGAACATAACAAGTACAGGGGGATCTCTCGGGATGCCGACCCGTAGTCCCAATTTAAAACACACAATAACAGCCTAAGCATTAGGATAAAAGCTAACTCAGAGCAAATAATAGAAAATCCTAGCCTGACATGCTTCACTTAGTACAAACAAGACAGTTTAAGCACTTAGGCAAGTAAATCAAATAAATATGCTTCTCTAAACTAGAATAGGATAAACTTGCAATTAAAAATAAACAGATAAGCAAGAAAAACTCAATTTAAATACTACAAGTAAAAACGGAGTTCCAACAATTAGCTCAAGTACACACTCATCACCTCATGTACGAGGCTTTCAAATATCAACTATCAAGTCCTAAGTGGAGGAGGTTCCCCGCATAAGGTTAGACAAGCCACTTACCTCGAACCGGCACAAAAATCAACTAGAATCCACGCCTTTGACACACGTATCCAACTCCAAATGGCCCAAATCTATTCAATTCAATTACATATCATAAATAACATCGTAAATAACTGATTCTACTATTTAATTCAAAGCTAAGGCGTGAAATTAGGTAAAATGACCAAAACGTCCTTCAAGCGAACGTCTCAGAACCGAATAATTTTCAAATTTTCAGAAACCTCATACTCCCATGAGTCTATACATAACAAGAACACTAAAATCAGAGTCCAAATGAACTCTCAAATTCTCAATTAAAGGTCTAAGAACTTTTCCCCCAATTTCTACCAAAATTTTGAAATTAATTGTTGAAATTAAATAAAGATTGATGGAATACAACTAGAAAGGGTCAAGTGCCGTTTTTGTGGCTTTTCCCTTAATTTTCAGGTTCTGCTTCTACGGTCTCATACCACACCTGCGGATTCCTCTTCTGCGGAATATATACCGCTTCTGTGGTTTCAAACAAACAGCCCAGGGCCGCATCTACGATGATGATCTCGTAGGTGCGAAACCGCATCTGCAGAAAATCATACGCTTCTGCGAAAAAACTGAGCGGACACCAATGTCTGCTTCTGTGATGCCTAGGCCGGTTCTGCGGTTCCCAAGCCGCAAAAGCGAAAATACTAGAAGCAGAAGTGCTTCAGCTGCTGCAACACTTCTCCGATCTTCCGTCAACCATCCGAAAACATCCCGAGGCCCTTGGGACCTAAACCAAGCCTATGGACATCCCATAACATCGTTCAAACTTGTACCAACCCTTAAATAGCCTAAAACAACGTTCGAAACTCGAATAAATCAACGATTTGAGCCTAAGAACTTCCAATTTCATCAAAATACACTTTTGATCAAAAACCTAACCAAAACACGTCTGAATGACCTGAAATTTTGCACACACGTTTCAAATGACATGACGGAGCTACTACAAGTTTTAGAATTCCAATCCGACCCTCGGATCAAAAACTCACTATCGGATCGAAAACTTCAAAAATTCAAACTTCGGCATTTCAAGCCTAAATTAGCTACTGACCTCCAAAATACATTCCAAACACACTCCCAACCCCAAAATCACCTAACGGAGCTAACGAAACCGTCGAATTTCCATTCCAAAACCGTCTTCACACTGTTCCAACTACGGACCACTTTCCAACTCTTAAGCTCTCATTTAGGGACTAAGTGTCCCAAAACTCTCTGAAACCCAACACCGAACGTCCCGGCAAACCAAAATAGTAGAAATTAACTTAGGGGAAGCAGTTAACAGGTAATTGGGGCACTAATTCTTAAGATGACCGATCGGGTCATCACATTCTCCTACACTTAAACATTAGTTCACCCTCGAATGAGCATAGAGAACATACATGAAGTAGTGAAAAGATGAGGGTAACTACTACGCATATCCTGCTCGGTCTCCCAGGTCACCTCCTCGGCCGGCTGACCCCGCCACTTAACCTTTACTGAAGCAATGTTCTTTGACCTCAACTTTCTGATCTGCCTGTCCAATATAGCCACTGGCTCCTCGACATAGGATAGATCCTTATCCAACTAGACTGCGCTGAAATCCAACACGTGCAATGGGTCACCGTGATACCTCTAAAGCATCGAAACATGAAATATCGGATGAACCCCGGCCAAGCTGGGAGGTAAGGCAAGCTCATAAGCAACCTCCCCAACTTGCCTCAAAATCTCAAAAGGGCCAATAAACCTCGGACTCAACTTCCCTTTCTCCCCAAACCTCATGGTGCCTTTCATAGGCGAAACCCAAAGCAGAACCCACTCACCAACCATATACGGAACATCGCGAACCTTCTTGTCCGCGTAGCTCTTCTATCTGGATTGGGCTATTCGGAGTCTATCATGAATCACCTTAACCTTCTCCAATGCATCCCGAACCATTTCTGTGCCCAATAGCCTGGCCTCACCCGGATTAAACCAGCCCACCAGAGATCTACACCTCCTACCATATAAAGCCTCATACGGCGCCATCTGACTGCTGGACAAATAACTGTTGTTGTAAGAAAACTTTGCCAATGGCAAGAACTGATCCCACGACCCTCCAAACTCAATCACACATGCACGGAGCACATCCTCAAGAATCTGAATGGTGCACTCGGACAGTCCATCCGTCTAGGGGTGAAATGTTGTACTCAACTACACCCGAGTACCTAGCTCCTGCTACACGGCTCTCCAGAACTGCGATGTAAACTGAGTACCTCTATCTGAAATGATAGAAACTGGAATACCATGCAAAAAGATGATCTCCCAGATATAAATCTCCACCAAATGCTTCGATGAATAAGTGGTACACACAGGAATAAAGTGAGCGGACTTGGTCAGTCGATCCACAAAAAACCAAATGGCATCAAACTTCTTCAAGGTCCATGGGAGTCAAGATACAAAGTCCATGGTGATGCGCTCCAATTTCCACTCTGAAATCTCTATCTGCTAAAGCAACCCACCCGGTCGCTGGTGCTCATACTTCACCTGCTGGCAGTTGAGGCATCTAGACACATAACCAACAATATATTTCTTCATCCGCCTCTACCAATAGTGCTGCCTAAAGTCCTGATACATCTTCGTGGCACCCGGATGGATGGAATACCACGAACTATGGGCCTCTGCTAAAAATCAACTCTCGAAGCTCAACAACATTGGGCACACAAATCTGGCCCTGTATCCTCAATACCCCATCATCTCTGATGGTCACATCTATGGCATCACCACGCTGAACCTTGTCCTTAAAGATAAGCAAATGAGGGTCATCATATTGCTGCTTCCTGATATGATCAAATAAGGAAGATCGGGAAACCACACAAGCTAAATTCCGACTGCGCTCTGAAAGATCCAATCTCACAAACTGGCTGACTAAGGCCTGCACATCTATAGCCATAGGCCTCTCTGAAGCTGGTAAATATGCCAAACTCCCAAAACTCTCCGCCCGGCAACTCAAGGCATCCGTCACCATATTGGCCTTGTCTGGGTGATATAGAATAGTAATATCACAATCCTTTAGCAACTCTAACCACCTCTTCTGACGCATATTTAGATCCTTTTGCTTGAACAAGTGCTGCAAACTCCGATGGTCAGTATAGCTCTCACAAGGCACACCGTACAAATAATGATGCCAGATCTTCATGGCATGAACAATAGCAGCTAGCTCAAGGTCGTGGACAGGGTAATTCTTCTTATGTGTCTTCAACTGTCTGGACGTGTAGGCAATCACCCTACCGTCCTGCATCAACACCGCTTCGAGGCTAACTCTCGAGGCATCATAATAGACAGTATAAGACCCCGAACTAGTAGGCAATATCAAAATTAGGGTTGTAGTCAAAGCTATCTTGAGCTCCTAAAAGCTCACCTCACACTCGTCTGTCCACTGAAATGGGGAACCCTTCTGGGTCAATCTAGTTATAAGGGTCGCAATCGATGAAAATCCCTCCACAAAATGACGGTAGTAGCCCTCCAAGCCAAGGAAACTGTGAATCTCGATAGCTGAGGAGGGCCTAGGCCAACTCTGCACAGCCTCTATCTTCCTTGGATCCACCCAAATGCTCTCACTCGATACCAAGTGGCCTAAGAATGCCACAGAACTCAAACAAAATTCACATTTCGAGAACTTTGCATATAACTTCTTCTCTCTCAGGGTTTGAAGCACTGTCCTTAGGTGATGCACATGATCTTCCTGACTCCGGGAGTATACAAGAATATCATCTATGAAAACAATGACGAACGAGTCGAGATATGGCCTGAACAGACTGTGCATCAAATACATGAAAGCTGCTGGGGCATTGGTCAGCCCACATGACATAACAAGGAACTCGTAATCGCCATATCAAGTCCTGAGGGCAGTCTTTGGGATATTTGGCTCCCGAATCTTCAACTGATGGTAACCTGAGCGTAAGTCAATCTTAGAAAACACATCTGTGCCCTGAAGCTGGTCAAACAGATCCTCAATATGAGGCAAAGGATGACAGTTCTTCATTGTAACCTTGTTCAACTATCGATAATCGACACACATATGCATGGAACCATCCTTTTTCCTCACAAATAAGATAGGAGCACCCCACGGTGAAACACTGGGGCGAATAAAACCCTTATCAAGCAATTCCTGCAACTAATCCTTCAACTCCTTCAACTTAGGAGGAGCCATACGGTACGGAGGAATGGAAATGGGCTGAGTGCCTGATAACAGATCAATGCCAAAATCAATGTCTCTATCAGGCGGCATGCTCAAAAAATCACCTAGAAACACATCGGGATAATCCCGTATCACTGGGAATAAATCAACAGAAGGGGTGTCAACATAGATATCTCTCATATAAGCTAAATAAGCGGCACACCCCTTCTCAACCATACGCTGAGCTTTAAGAAAAGAGATAACTCTACTGGGAGTGTGATTTAAAGTGCCACTCCACTCAACACGCGGAATACCTGCATAGCTAGCGTCACGGTCTTGGCATGACAATTAAGAATAGCAAAATGGGGCAACAACTAGTCCATGCCCAAGATAATATCAAAGTCAACCATACCGAGTAACAATAAATCCGCTCTGGTCTCAAAACCATGAATATTAACCAGACATGACCGATAAATGCGGTTCACAACAAGAAAATCCCCCATAGGAGTAGAAACATAAATGGGGGCACTCAAAGAATCCTGAGGCACACCCAAATATGGAGCAAAGTAAGAAGACATATAAGAAAAAGTAGAGCTCGGATCGAATAGAACTGATCCCTCTCTGTGAAAAGCCAGTATAATACCTATAATGACGGAGTCGGAGGCAACAGCCTTGGTACGAGCAGGAATAGCATAATATCTGGCTTGGTCCCTCTCTCAAGGGCGGCCTTTATCTCCCCGACCTTTGCCCCTAGCCAGCTGGGCAGATGTGTAAGCAGCTGGAGCTGTGATCATAGCCTGAGAACTCTGCTAAGCACGCTGTGGCTGAGAAGTCTATGGGGGTGCACTCCTCCCAAGTCTAGGGCAATCCCTCACCATATGGCGGGTGTCACCACACTCAAAACAAGCTCTGGGAGGGCATAGTATATGTGACTAGCTCGGGCCAGATCTGCTGGACTGACCTTTAAAAGCACCCCGCGTAGGAGGCGCGCTAGAAATTGGAGGTGCATAGTAAGTCTCCTGAGGTATAGGCGGAGCTGGAGCACTGTTGGCTGTTGGAAGAGCTGAATGAAGGAGGCGGCCCACAAAACCCCTACCATGAAGACCTGTTGCTGGGGTACGAGCACCAGAGTAGTGACCTAACTCTTGAGACTTCTTGGCCTCCCTCTCCACTCGCTCCCTGGCGAGCGTAGCGTCGATCCTCCTAGAAATGCTCACTACCTGCTGATAAGGGATGTCCATCTCCAGCTCTTGAGCCATGCTAGATCTGATGGGTAGGGTAAGACCCTCAATGAACCTGCGAACTCTCTCACGGACTGTAGCAACTAAGACCGATGCATGCCTGGCCAACTGTTATAGCAGATAGCATACTCTGAAATGATCATAGTACCCTGTCGCAAATGCTCAAACTCTGCGCGCCATGCGTCCCTAAGACTCTAAGGGACAAACTCTCTTATGAACATACTAGAGAACCGGGTCTAGGTCAGTGAGGCAGCCTCGACTGGACTATCTATCTCATAAGTGCGCCACCAATCATAGGCGGATCCCTGAAGCTGGAAGGCAGTGAAGGAAACCTCGCTGGACTCTACTATGCCTATAGTGCAAAGAATACGGTGACACTCCTCTATAAATATCAAAGCATCATCTGATGCTAATCCACTGAATACAGGAGGCTTGTACTTCTTGAACCCCTCAAGCCTCAGTTGCTCATCCTCATAAATCACTGCCCTATCCTCGGGCTGAACGGGCACTGCAAGCGGTGCGAGAATAATCTCGGGAGCCTGCTCAACATGCACTCGCTACTCAGGAGTGCGAACGGCAAGATTCTGTGCACCTCCCCCGACCTGAGATGTGGCTGCAGTAAGGAGAAGCAATCCTGCCTGAGCAAAGGTGGTTTACATACTCATGAATTGAGCCAAAGTCTCCTGAAGAGCTGGAGTAGAAGTGGCAGTAGTAGGTGTGCCAGGTGCCTAGGCCCCGGCTAGATCTACTGGTGATGTCTCATCGGCAGCTTGCACAGGTGCTCTGGCTGCACCACGTACGCGTCCTCTACCTCTACCCCAGCCCCGGCCTCTAACGGCTGCAGTAGGGGGCGCGGGTGCCTGATCATCTCGAGTAGCACGTGTCCTCACCATCTGTGAGAGAATAGAAGGTAGAAGTTTAGAATTGGTGATTTCAAGATCGCACGACAAGGAAATCAAATGAAGTAAAAACTTTTCCTAACAGTTACATAGCCTCTCCTATATAAGAACATACGTCTCCGTATCGATCAGCGAGACTCTAATAAACCGGCCTGTGTTCCGTGACTCCTATGAACCTAGAGCTCTGATACCTGTCACACCTCCTTTTTTTTTACCGAACCTCCACTAAACCCTCTTAAAATAATAAAAAGATTTTGTGAAGCTTGAAAAGGTTTTTCCGATTAGAACGTGACAAAATTGTGTTCAAAAGAAAATAACTCAGAGTTGCCACCTGATATTTGATTTCGGTGTGTCAGGTCACCGTTTTTACTAAAAGTAATTTTTTCCTTTCAAAACACATGAGACTCCAAAATTAAGTCTGCACCAGAGATTTGGGTAAGGGGTTCATTTGAATCGGGGAGAAGGTGTTAGACACTCCCCGAGCCCCGTGAAAGTCACGGTTATGTACTCGATCAAGATGGCTTTTAAAATATTCAGTTGAGGTAAAAACACAAACAAAAGAATAATACTAAACACACAGGAGGTGAGAGGTTGTCCCCACCAAAAAAAAAAAGAAGAAAAATTAAAGTTCTAGATTATCCTACGCTACTTCTTCCATGATGTTCGCCACGGCCTCCAATTACATTCACTTCGGGGCATACCCCTGAAATAAAATATATACAGATCCCTCGGGGCATTCTCCGGATAAATTTAACTAAGGGAACAACCTCTAGCCTCGAAACTAACAAAATCCTAAGGTTTGCCTACCCAAATGCTAGCGAACCTAAACATGCTACTAGCGATGACAAAATGATGATATAAAAGTGAAATTGATGTTAAATCTAATTCACATGTGTAGATTATGACCAAAGCTCAAATCCATTTAAATCCAATTAACCAGATTCCCGTCTTTTTATCTTTCTATTTGAGGTCACTTACTGGTTCATCAAAATTATCACTTTTCTATGCGCAATCAACACATAGCCACAAGACAAGAATTCAACATTGTTTATACTTAGAGAAATTCAATTCAAACAAAAGATAAAATAAAATCACATGGTGTAAGAATTGAATCATAAAATGCACACAAGCATGAATCATGCACGTAAGGAAATTCTAGACTAATCCAAGAACAGAGTAAATGATTGACCTCAGGTTGATCCAAAATAGTGATTAAAATTGAATCGATGAAAATCTCCTTGTGAGCAACAATATTGTTCAAAATAGAACTTCAAATCTATGCCCGTAATGCGAACCTGCTTTATTGTTGCACTCTCATTAACATTTACAATGAGAGAAGCCTCCGATACAACAAAACAAAAATCACACTAATGATCTGAATCTCGAACCGACGATTGAGCCTGAAACGGACATCGACGACCTCAAACTAACCTCGGCTTAAAACTCCATTTTTGAGGAAAAATTTATATTTGAAATGAAGAAGCTGAATATATTTTCCTTTTTCATATTTTCGAAATTCGAATCTTAATAACTTAGGAACAGATTTTTGTTTTATTTTTCGTATGGTTGTCTTGGTTCAGCAAGTGCGTGTGTGCATGTGTTGGATCATCGGTAAGCTGGTGGTGGAAAATAGCGGTTGTTGCTGCTGAATGGTGGTGCACCAGCGATTGGCGGGCTACTGTTGGCGATGGTTGCTCCCTCCGTCTATGTGAGTGAAGAAGAGATAAGAGGGGTGTTGTGTATTTTGGAGAGGAACGCTGGTGTTAGGGGTGATGGTTGGCTGTTATGGAGGAGTTGCAGAAGGGTGGTGGGGTGGCGGCTCTAGGTCATGGGAGATTAGGGCACTGGTTTGGTTGGAGAAGAGTAAGGGTCGTTCGGTTGCTGGGCTGCTGGTTGCGAATGGGGGCGGGTTTGTTGGTGTTGCGGGGGGTCGCTGGTGTTGTGGTGCTGTTGTGTGCTTGGTGTGGAAGAAGGGCTGGTGTGGTGATGGATGGTTGTGAGGGTGCAGCTATGGAAACTGGGGTCTTCTCCTAGAGTTCTAAGGTTCCTTGGTGGAGCTCCGGTGTTGGTTTGGGTGGTTATGGCAGGCTGAGGGCGGCGGATTTCAGGTGTAGGCTCTGATGGCTGTTGTTTTCATGGTGGTCTTCTATAGTTATGTCTTCTGTTCCCCGGTTGAAGAAGAAAAGTAGGGTCTTTAGTCTTGTGTGCTAGGGTTTTTTTGTAGTGTATTGGGTTTAATGGGCTAAGAAAAATTTAGAAAATGGGCCTAAAATTGGACCTATCAATACACAAAACTGGCCCAAAATTCATTCTTCTTTTCCGAGAGTAAAATAAAAGTATCACTGACAATAAAAAAAAATATAATTAATAATTGACTTTAACTGAAATGGAATTAAAACGAAATTATTTTTTCCAAAGACTATACTAATAAAATCATCGTAAAATTAAGACAATATTACTACCAAACACTAATATTCTTGAAAATGAAGCTAAACTATTTTTTTGTATTTTTGTATTATTGAATTTTACGAAAGATAGATAAACTAAAAGTAAAAAGATACAATATTAATTACCTAAATAAAAGAAAATATTTTCGTAATTTTTATTTTTGTGAGGAAATAAAGTAAAAGGGTCAAAACTATTTGAAATAACTATATTAAGCCTAAATTAAATATTTTACTTTAAAATGGGTGAAATTTCAGCAATTTCCCACAATTGTTACACTTAGCCTTATTTTGTTCTCTTACTTGAGTAAAAAATCCCAAACTAATGATGTTTCTAGGCGTTTAGAAGGTTGTCTATTAAAAGTAGGGGTTTCTACAGGTGGGTCGGGCGGTGCATCAGTTGGGTTATTAACAGGACTAGTAGGTGTATCATCTAAATCCGGTTGGGTTTCATCTACATCCTCATTTTCCTCATCATTTTCTAAGATAGTTTCATTAGGATAAAGAGCATTCATAACTTCTTCATTTAATCTTTGACCTGGTGCAACAGTATGGCAAAATTCACTATCGGAAAATTGAAAACAAGGGTTATCACTATCAAGAATAATAGGAGCAGCAGGATGGGTAACAGGTCTGGGTCGGGGCGCCGGGGGAAGGGTAGTAGGTTGGCGACTACTTTCACCAATTTTAGCTTTTCCCTTACCACCAAATATTTTTTTCAAAGTAAATGTCATATTAATTACAATTATGCAAACTAAAACACACAAAAATATATTTTTAAAACTTAAGAGTTAGAACGAGTTTACTGAGTTGTCAAACAACTTCTTGAAAATTGAAAATCGTTGAAGACTTGAAGACTTGAATACTTCAATTCACCAACTTCACAATTTTTTACGAAATTGCAATAATAAAATAAGCAATTATAGGAGAGAAATTAGATATAGATTGAGAGAGATTGATTAATTGGTGAGTAAAAATGAAAGAATGAGGGGGTATTTATAGTTGAGAATTGGGAAAAAGTGTAATTATATAAAGTTTGGGATTAAAATAAAGTTTGGGGGCTAAATGGATATTTTTTAAACTTCCAAACGGTCAAAATTGCAGCCCAACGGCTACTTTTTTAATTTTTGACCGTTGCCTATATTTTTTTTAAAAAATTTTTTTTTTAAAAATAGCCGTTGAGGCCCGCTAGGCCCGGTTCAGGCCCGCCAGCCGGTCCCGGGCTTAGCAATCCCGTGCTCGTGGGCTTCAATATACTACCCGGCCCGCCCCGGGCTTTTTGCACCATTAAGGACCAGGACGCCAGGACCAGCCCGCCAGGCCCGTTTAGCCCGTTAGGACTGCGGGCCCCATCCAAGCTCAGCCCACAGTACACCATTACATAGGGATGATTAAATGTCTTTTTGGGCCAGGGGCCCATTTTGACAAAATTTGGATAGGCTTCCTACAAAGGGACCGAGCCCTACTAGGTTTAAATGACATGATGCAAATAAAAATGACCTAAAGGCTGACCTAAGTTTAGGGTTCACTAACAAGGCAATTCGGGGGAGCGTATGGTCGATGGTGGCTGCTCAAGCTTTCCACCCACTCCATACGTCTGACGGCCCCCCTCCTAAATTAAGGGTGACTCAACAAAGAGTTCATGCATGCGATGCGTACTCCGAGACTTGATGTAGAAAGAATTGACCGAATAATGCATATGATGACAGTTATAAAGCAATAAACACATAAAGCAAAAATTGTAAACAAATAAGCAGCTAGCAAATAATAAAAAGACATTAAAAAATCAAAATAAGCAAACAAACACATAAAAACCTCAACCTAATATCCTAAAAGCCAACAAGATCAAGTATTAGCTCGAACCTGCAACTCCCCAGCAGAGTCGCCAGAGATGTCACACCCTTTTTTTTTTACCAAACCTCCACTAAACCCTATTAAAATAATAAAAGGATTTTGTGAAGCTTGAAAAGGGTTTTTCAATTAGAACGTGACAAAATTGTGTCCAAAAGGAAATAACTCAGAGTCGTCACCTGACATTTGATTTTGATGTGTCAGGTCACCATTTTTACTAAAAATAATTTTTTTTCCTTTCAAAACACTTGAGACTCCAAAACTAAGTCTGCACCCGAGATTCAGGTAAGGGGGTTCACTTGACTCGGGGAGAAGGTGTTAGGCATTCCCCAAGTACCGTGAAATTCACGGTTGCATGCTCGATCAAGCTGGCTTTTAAAATATTCAATTGAGGAAAAAACATAAACAAAAAAACAATAATAAACACACAGGAGGTGAGAGGTCATCCCCACCTAAAAAAACAAAAGAAAAAATAAAAATTAAAGTTCTAGATTATCCTACGCTACTTATTCCACGATGTTCGCTACGGCCTCCAATTACATTCACTTCGGGGCATACCCCTGAAATAAAATATATACAAATCCCTCAGGGCGTTTCCTGGATAAATTTAACTAAGGGAACAACTTCTAGCCTCGAAACTAACAAAATCCTAACGTTTGCCTACCCAAATGCTAGCGAACCTAAACATGCTACTAGGGATGACAAAATGATGATATAAAAATGAAATTGATATTAAATCTAATTCACATCTGTAGATTATGACCAAAGCTCAAATCCATTTAAATCCAATTAACCAGATTCCCGTCTTTTTATCTTTCTATTTGAGGTCACTTACTGGTTCATCAAAATCATCACTTTTCTCTGCGCAATCAACACATACCCACAAGACAAGAATTCAATAATGTTTATACTTGGGAAATTCAATTCAAACAAAAGATAAAATAAAATCACATGTAAGAATTGAATCATAAAATGCACACAAACATGAATCATGCACGTAAGGAAATTCTAGACCAAGCCAAGAACAGAGTAAAGAATTGACCTCAGGTGGATCCAAAACAGTGATTAAAGTTGAATCGATGAAAACCTCCTTGCGAGCAACAATATTGTTCAAAATAGAACTTCAAATCTATGCCCGGAACGCGAACCTGCTTTATTGCTGCACTTTCATTAACGTATACAATGAGAGAAGCCTCCGATACGACGAACCAAAAATCACGCTAATGATCTGAACCTCGAACCGACGATTGAGCCTCGAACGGAAATGGACGACCTCAAACCAACCTCGGCTTAAAACTCCATTTTTGAGGAAAAATTTAGATTTGAAATGAAGAAGCTGAATATATTTTCCTTTTTCATATTTTCGAAATTCGAATCTTAATAACTTAGGAATAGATTTTTGTTTTATTTTTCGTATGGTTGTCTTTGTTCAGCGAGTGTGTGTGTGCGTATGTTGGGTCGCCAGTCAGCTGGGGCTGGAAAATAGCGGCTGTTGCTGCTGAATGGTGGTGCGCCGGTGATTGGCGGGCTACGGTTGGCGATGGCTGCTCCCTCCGTCTATGTGCGTGAAGAAGAGATGAGGGAGTGCTATGTATTTTGGAGAGGGACGCTGGTGTTAGGGGTGATGGTTGGCTGTTATAGAGTTGCAGAAGGGTGGTGGGGTGGCGGCTCTAGGTTATGGGATATTAGGGCGCTTGTTTGGTTGGAGAAGAGTAGGGGTCGTTTGGTTGCTAGGCTGCTGGTCGCAGATGGGGGCGGCTTCGTTGGTGTTGCTGGGGTCGCTAGTGTTGTAGTGCTGCTGTGAGCTTGGTGTGCAGGAAGGGCTGGTGCGGTGATGGTGATTTCCGGCGAGCCTAGGTGGTCTTTAGAAGGTGAGCAGCGGCATGGATGGCTGTGAGGGTGCAGCTATGGAAACTGGGGTCTTCTCCTAGAGTTCTAAGGTTCCTTGGTAGAGCTCTGGCATTGGTTTGGGTTGTTATGGCAGGCTGAGGGCGGCGGATTTCAGGTGTAGGCTGCGATGGCTGCTGTTTTCATGGTGGTCTTCTATAGTTATGTCTTGTGTTCCTCGGTTGAAGAAGAAGACTAGGGTCTTTAGTCTTGTGGGCTAGGGTTTTTTTTGTAGGGTATTGGGTTTAATAGGCTAAGGAAAATTTAGAAATGGCCCTAAAATTGAACCTATGAAGACACAAAACTAGCCTAAAATTCATTCTTCTTTTTCGAGAGTAAAATAAAAGTATTAGAGACAATAAAAAAAATATAATTAACAATTGACTTTAACTGAAATGGAATTAAAACAAAATTATTTTTTCCAAAGATTATACTAATAAAATCATCATAAAATTAAAACAATATTACTACAAAACACTAATATTCTTGAAAATGAAGCTAAACTATTTTTTTGTATTTTTGAATTTTATGAAAGATAAATAAACTAAAACTAACAAGATACAATATCAATTACCTAAATAAAAGAAAATAATTTTTTAATTTTTATTTTTGTAAGAAAATAAAGTAAAAGGGCCAAAACTAACTGAAATAACTATATTAAGCCTAAATTAAATATTTTACGCTAAAATGGGTGAAATTTCGGGGAGGGTCAAAAATCACATGTCTACAATACCAACTTATCACGAACCTAGTTCGCTCTCCGTGAACATGTTATGATGGAACCTAGTCTTTATAACTGGGTAAGCCTAACAATGGGAAAATAACATAGCTTGCGGAATAATTAATCAAAAACTGAACAGCTAAAAGAAAATTGTATATAAATACCGCTCGGCATATACAACTCAATAATGCGAAAGTCTACAATATCATCCCAAAACCCGAAAACTCCCGAGAACATAGGCTAACGGAAACTAAATACATAGCTCTAACTCCAGAATGTCTAAAATGAACAGTACGAAAAGGAAAAGCTAACTACTAAAGCTAGAATAAGAAAGAGACTCCAGGCCTGCGGACGTGGCAAATGTACCTCTAAATCTCTGCTAGATCTATCTGCCTTGAGGATGATACGCCTGGGCAGAACTACCTGGATCTGCACATAAAAAACATGCGCAGAAAGGGGCATGAGTACACCACAGCGGTACTCAGTAAGTGCCAAGCCTAACCTCGGTCGGGTAGTGACGAGGAAGGTCAGGGCCCTACTGAGATAAACATAATAAATGATAGGATAAGGAAAAACAGTATAGATAAAATCTACAACGAGAATCTAAACAGGATAAATAAGGGAAGCAGAAATAAAAGAATATAAGGAATACTGCTCACAACAGGAAATAATAGTCGGGGATCTCTTGGTATCCCGAGGATCTCTTGGCATCCTCATTATATACACGAGGGATCTCTTGGTATTCCGAGGATCTCTTGGTATCCTCATCATATACACGAGGGGTATCTTGGTATCCCGAGGATCTCTTGGTATCCTCAAAACTTACATTTACATGTGCCAGGGATCTCTTAGTATCCCGCACCCTCAGTCTAGAATATAACAAGTACAAGGGGATCTCCCGGGATGCCGACCCGTAGTCCCAATTTAAAACACACAATAACAGCCCAGACATTAGGATAAATGCTAAACTCAGAACAAGTAATAGAAAATCCTAGCCTAACATGCTTCATGTAGTACAAACAAGACAGTTTAAGCACTTAGGCAAGTAAGTCAAATAAACATGCTTCTCTAAACTAGCGTAGAATAAACTTGCAATGTAAAATAAATAAATATGTAAGAAAAACTCAATTTAAATACTTCAAGTAAAAATGGATTTCCAATAATTAGCTCAAGTACGTGCTCGTCACCTCACGTAGAAGGCTTTAGAATATCAAATATCATGCCCTAAGGGGAAGAGGTCCCCCATACAAGGTTAGACAAGCCACTTACCTCGAACCGGCACAAAAATCAATTAGAATCCACGCCTTTGCCGTGAGTATCCGACTCCAAATGGCCCAAATCTATTCAATTAAATTACATATCATAAATAATATCATAAACAACTGATTCTACTATTTAATTCAAAGCTAAGGCGTGAAATTAGGTAAAATGACCAAAATACCCTTCAGGACAATGTCTTGGAACCGGATAATTTTTACATTTTCAGAAACCTCATACTCTCAGGAGTCTATAGATAACAAGAACACTGAAATCGGAGTCCAAATAACCTCTCAAAATCTCAATTAAAGGTCTAAGAACTTTTTCCCCAATTTCTACCAAACTTTCAAAATTAATTGTTGAAATTAACTAAAGGTTGATGGAATATAACTAGAAAGGGTTAAAGAGACATTATCCAATGATCTCCTCTTAAAAAACCTCTCAAAATGGCCCTCTCCTGAGCTCTAATTTGATTTTTCTAACTTTTGAAACTAAATTCATATTTCACACTAGTGGTTTCCGCTTCTGCGGTCAAGAGACCGCACCTGCGGTCCCGCTTCTGCGGACCAAGTACCGCTTCTGTAGCTTTTCCTTTCATTGCCAGGTTCCGCTTCTGCAGTCTCATACCGCACCTGCAGATTCCGCTTCTGCGGAATATATACCGCTTCTACGGTTTCAAACAAATAGCCCAGGGCCGCATCTGCGATGATGATCTCGCGGGTGCGAAACTGCATCTGCAGAAAATCTTCCGCTTCTGCAGAAAACTGAGGGGACACCAACGTCCACTTCTGCGATGCCCAGGACGCTTCTACGGCTCCCCTTCTGTTGTTCCCAAGCCGCATAAGCGAAAATACCAAAAGCAGAAATGCTTCAGCTACTGCAACACTTCTCCGATCTTCCGTCAACTATTCGAAAATATCCCGAGGCCTGCGAGACCCCAACCAAGACTACGGACATATCCCATAACATCGTTCAAACCTGTACCAACCCTTAAACCACCTAAAACAATGTTGGAAACTAGAATAAATCAAGGATTTGAGCCTAAGAAATTCCAATTTCATCAAAATACACTTTCGATCAAAAACCTAACCAAAACACGTCCGAATGACCTAAAATTTTTCAGACGTCCCAAATGACATGACTGAGCTACTACAACTTCCGGAATTCCATTCTGACCCTCGGATCAAAAACTCACTATCCGACCGGAAACTTCAAAAATTCAAACTTCAGCATTTCAAGCCTAAATTAGCTACGGACCTCCAAAATACATTCCGAACATGCTCCCAATCCCGAAATCACCTAACGGAGCTAACGAAATCGTCGAATTTCCATTCCGAAGCCGTCTTCACACTGTTCTATCTATGGATCACTTTCAAACTCTTAAACTCTCATTTAGGGACTAAGTGTCCCAAAACTCTCCGAAACCCAACACCGAACGTCCCTGCAAACTAAAATAGCATAAATGAACTTAGGAAAAGCAGTTAATAGGGGATCGGGGCGTTAATTCTTAAGGCGACCAGCCGGGTCGTCACAATTTTGAATTATGAATGTTGCCTCTTAATTTTCGAAAAAAGGACTTTTAAGAAAACGTATTAGATTTTTGAGTTTTTATTTATTTACAAAAGCACTTCTAAAGAAAAGCAAAAATATATTTGAACTTCAATTTTTTAATATTTTTTTTTTTAAAGAAAGACTTTTATAGAAGGAAAAGATTTTTTTGATTCATTTTTTTTTTTGTTTTTGAATTTTGGAGAAAAATAATTCAACATAAAGGAAACTCATATTTTGGATTTTAATTTTTCTTTTATTTCTTTTTCCGTATGAGAAACTTCAGAGAGAATGGAACTATTTTTGAGTTTTAAAAATATACACTTTTTTTTTAATTTTCGAAGGAAATTCTTCTAAATAAGGAATTAAAGAAAAATATTTTTTTGAAAATTGGGGTCGGAACCGATGAGGTTTGCCTACGTATCTCACATCCGGTGAGAATACGACCCACGTAGTTCGGTCAGTTTTGACAATACCAAATATTATTATTAAAACAAAATTCGTTTTCAAAATTTTGGCAGAGTTTCGGTACTTTTTGGATACCAGATTTTTCAAAGACATGTATTTATCTCTCTCAGCCCTCAAATAAATTTTTCTCTTTTCCAAATTTTCTACATTATTTATAGGCCGATCGACATACAATCCGAAGCAAATAAATGCACAAGTACCGAGTAGGGTGCATTAGGATGGTATTTTCATTTCGAGTACACCTGTCCTAGATAGACTCAACCCCTGTGTTGAGTCTCCAAAGTCAAATGCACGTGATGCAAACAAGCGTTTCTACTAGGGACCCAGCATGAAGCTTTGTTATACTAGGTGTAAAAACCTGGGTGTATTATTCAAGACCTGGCTTACCCGAGCGGACAGCTCGAGCCGAGGGGGGATAGCGTACCGGGAATACAGAAGCTTCACCGGCTTTGAAACTTGTTCGAGCCTCGTTCTCAAATTGGGATATGACTCTAACAGAAAAGATTTCACACAAAGTGCACACTTCCCGGATTTAGAAGAATCGGAGAGACGAATGCTTTGTAACATATTATAATACAGTCCAAACAATATCAAAGCGATAAAAAGCGGCATTTAGCATATTATGCTCAAACATGTAAAAATAGGATAATAAATAAATCCAAGTATAACAGTTATTCTAAGCTCGAATTCTTGAATCCTGAACCAAAAGTTCTGGGTTCTTTATCTCCAGCAGAGTCGCCAGAGCTGTCACACCTCCTTTTTTACCACCCGATGGTATAACGGAGTTTTTTCAATTAAAGTATCATTATTCGAAATGGGATTATTTTGTTTATCAAAGTCACCACTTGGAATATTTATAGTGTCCCCAGTAACCGGTTTATTTTAAAATTCCAAATCGAGGAAATTCGACTTTTATTTTTAAAGCCTGCGAACCAAAAATTCTAGATAAGCAATTATGTTAACCCGGGAGAAGATGTTAAGTATTTTCGGGTTCCGTGGTTCTAGCACGGTTGCTTAAACTATTAAAATTGGCCTATTATCCGACTTATTACATGTTTTAAACCTCCGTGCATTTTTAACCTTTTTAACCGCTTTTAATATTTTTAGGAAAATTCAAAGTTGTTTAAAACACACTGTAAACCACGCTACATGAAATGCACCCGCGGTTCACGACACATTTTATTTAACCTTGTTGGAAATTGGAGTCGGGTCACATGAAATGCACACCCGGTTTTGGAAATTGTGTGTCACAACTACGTCATGGGAACTGTACCCGTAGCTATGACACTTTATTTAATTAGCGCGCCTAAAGTAAACTACGAGAATTCAAAGTGCTTTCTACACTCAGCTGTAAAACTAATACGAGGGCCATAAGCTATTTGATTCAATTGTGTGAATGGCGTGCCTCAATTTCTTTAAAGTAGATATTTGTATTCAACTACAACAATCGAACATAATCGAATTTCACAAATACTAATGTGCTATCTCATTTAACAGTAAATCGAACCAAACTGTATTTTTACATTAGTATCGCATTCCATGTATAAGGATCATGATTTAATTTAATGGTGCCATTATATTACTATAAATTGTACCATCTCAGAACTTCTTAAGATTTACTTACACTGCTCCAGTGCTAGATTAGTACAAAAGAGTTCAAAGTTTCAGCCGTTTCTAGATTAGTACGAGTAAAGAACATGAAAACAAGTAAAATAAAACTCTACAAATTGAATTAATTCAAGCAATTCTTAAACACATAACAAGACAACAGAATAATTATACATTATCCAAAAACATCACAGATTGCTAAACAAATTCAGGTTTCCCTTGAAGCTTTTAAAAATAACGTACATGGATTTCCAAGCAGAAACCAAATGAAGTTGCCAAATTCTGAAAAGGAACCGTGAACTAAGAACGAAATTAATGAACGGACGATCTCGTAAGACCCGAACTTGAAACGGCGACTGACCTGAACCTCAACTTTAGATTCCCATTTTCCTACTCTATTTTTCTAGCTACTGTGCGTGTGTTTGTGATCCTTTCAGAATAAAAGAAGGCTGGTTTCCAGCAGCAGCAATCTTAAGCGACAGCCATGTCTCTCCACAATAGAGGGAGAGTTTGGAGATGAAAGGTGAGGCAGCAACTCATTCCAGCCTTGGAGCTCGTCGGCGAGTTGAGCTCAGGCACGAGAGGTTGAACTCTGAGTTCTTGGCTGCTGTTGTGTATCAGTGAGAGATGAAGGGAATGCTGGGGGTATGCTAAAGATGAGATTAGGGGTCGTTTGGGTTCAATGGCGCTGGCCCTTTACACGCTAGGTTCTTTTACACGAGGAAGACGATGGGTGTCATGGGGGGTCTGTTCCTTTGTTGAAGAACGTCGCTCAATTTTTTTAGCTCTAGGGCAGCATTAGTCTAGGGTCTGATTTTCAGGTCTTAGGGTATTAGAGTGTAGGGTGTATATTTTGTATTTTCAGCTATACAGGAAGGGTTTTAGGTTAAGGGTTATGGGTTTGGTATTATTGGGCCATGAAATTGGACCAAAGACTAAAAAAACTACAAAATTCATAAAGACGGGATAAACCAAACCAAACACTAATTCCTCCTTCTAAAATTATATACAATTATAATATAAAAATATAAAACTAATTTTATGATTAAACTAAACTATATTAAGACATAAAACTATTTTTGTGTTTCCGAAATTATATAAAAATAAGAATAAGGTACTATATTTGTATATTTTTATTTAAATTTATGAAAGATATATAAACTAAAAGCAACTAAAAAGAAGAAATATTTTTTTTAAATTTCATATTCTGACGAAATAAAGTAAAAGAGTCAAAATTAGCTGAAATAGCTATGTTAGACCTAAACTAAATATTGTGCGCTAAAATGAGTGAAATCTCGAGGAGGGTCAAAATCACATGTGTACAAACATGATTTTTTTTCTTTTACTTTTATGACTCTAACTTGATTCCAACAGAGGGAGGTTAAGAAAATTAGCACAGGTTCAAAAGGGGTATCGAATGGTATAAAGTGTTTGGGCAGCTGAAAGAGGACCTCCCATATCAAAAAATGTTAAGTACAACATATGCAATTTGAGAATGAAAAAGAAAGACCATGCACAACATTTCTTTGCAGCTTCGGCATTGATATCACTGATATGCCTTCCACTTTTTTTAGTGCCTTGTCAAGTACAGAACTCTCATTGGGTAATTTCTTATTCACAATGGATACCCTCCGTCTGTTCGAAATAAACTCTCTTGACTTTATCTTGTAAATTGAGGTGCACTTGAACTCAAAACTGCTCGCTTCAAATTGTTTGGGATGCACTCTCTTTTAGCGAATCCTTTTAATACTATTAACTTCCCAAATAATATGCCCCAGTTTCACACAGTTCGGGCTTCTAATGATCTCAAAATGTCCAAATCTGTACTTATTTCCCTCAAGTGTCCCTATCATCTTCAAAATTATTTCATTATTTCATGACTAAACTAACTTTTAAAACCAGGCTGAGAATTACGCGTGCATGTCATGTCACTAGAGTCAACAGGAAAAGAACTATAAAAGGAGAAGAGAACTAAACAAAAAAATGACTAGAAATAACAAAAAATAAAAAATTGCATCAGACAGACGGTGCAAGAGTTTGAACAACAAAACAAGCAAAATAAATCGGGGTTACAACCCTGTAACCAACCTAGACAACACAAAACGAGTTACTATGACTAAACAAACTAGGCAAAATAAAAGGATGGAAGGGTTTGAGTCACAAGACAATATCCGTATTACAACCCTGAAATCGGACAACAGAAATGATAACAAAATAAACCACTAAGACTCCCCCTCGGCTAACCAAGAAAGGAGCGTCTTTCCAATTACCAAGATCAACATCTTAGCCACTTAGTTCCACATTAATATCAATGGGACCATCACCTACTCCAATCATATTGTCTTCACTAAGTGGCTCATTGGCTCCTTTGACCAACCCTTCGTCACTGCAAACCATCCCAACAATTTGTGCGTCATCATGTACATGTAGAGGATTGTGTGTCACACTTGGGGTATTACTGCCTTGGACTATAATTATTCCTTCTTGAATTATTCTTTCTATTTCCCTTTTCAAAGCATGACAATCTTCAACAATGTGCCCCTGGGCACTGGAATAGTATTCACACCTTTTAGCAGGGTCAAATCTTCTCGCACGTGGGTTTATATAATTTAGAGAAATAGGTGCAATCATGTTGTAATGCTTTAATTTCTCAAACAAGCTTGCATAGGACTCTCCTATTGGTGTAAAATTATCTTTCAGCCTTTGTTCCCTTCTATACCCTTGACTTAAATGTGGGTTATAGGGCCCTTGAAAATTTTGTGGAGGATGGTGGGATTCTGCGGTGCTCGTGCTCACCTTTTGAAGTGACCCAGTGGTTGGGCAGATGGCCAGACGTTGTTCAGAGGATAATACTGGGGTGGATTATGTGGATCTCGGGGATATTTAAGGGGACGATATTGAGGCTGAAAGCGTTTAGCAGGAATGCCCACTAGATCCTGTCATTGGAAGGGCTTAGCAATATCTTTTCTATCAATCGGGGGACTGACCCGAGAAACTTGTTCATTCCATCTGAGCCAAAACTCCCTAAAACTTCCCTCAGGTTTCTTTTCCATTTGAGATAGGGAGCAGCGGACTGGGATAATGTCTACATTGTACTGATAGTGACGAATAAAATCTTGATCCATGTCACCGCACGCATGCCACTTACTGATATCTTAACGAGTATACCACTCCAAGGCTTCCCCGCTCAAACTCTGATTGAAATGCGCCATCAATAATGTGTCCTTCCTACCGGTGCCTCTTATCTTACGGCAGTAGCCTATCAAATGGGCCACGAGATCTCCATGTCTGTCATACAAATCAAACTTTGGCACCTTAAACCTAGTAGGCAGTTGGATGTTAGGAAACAAGCACAAGTCTTTGTAAGACATGCTTATCTGGCTCCCTATCCCTTGCATGTGTCTTAAAGACTGCTCTAAGATTTTCACCTTCCTAGATATCTCATCTTGCTCCACTGTCTTAGCAGTCTTTTCAGTTTTACTGAGAGGCTCAAAATGAGGGGCATGAGAGTAAGGAACCGAGACCTTGAAAGTTGGTTTTGGAGCACAGTGTTGGGCATCCGGGATTTTAAACACAGTCTCGCTAGAGGATCGATGAAAGGTAGTCGGTGGATGAGCTACAAAAGCATGAGTGGTCAAAGGAGCGGGATATGAGGTTATTCTGGGGGTGAAGTGTGAAAAGGTTATGGGTAGATATCCTGGACTTGTGACAGTGGCGGAATGGTGACAAGGCTTTCAGCGTAGTTAGTGGGAACTGGTGGTGGAGGACGCCCACTAATCCAGGCTTGGTGTATTTCAGCCATCTGTCCTTTCAACCTTAAGACCTTTTCTTTCAACTAAGATTATGATTTAACAATTCCCTTAGACGGATCAATAACTCCTGTGTCCAAGTCTTTGCTAGCCATGGCTACCTTATTCTTTGACCTTGTGTTGTATGGATGAGTTATTTAAGAACCACAAACCAACCACCCTTCTTCTCAATGAAGATAACAAAAGGAAAAAAAATGAGGTCATCTTATTAGCGTTAGAGAATTTAACATAAGATAATCTCACATTATGTGCAATGTACCTAGTCGCAGTTATCAGTTCTAGAATGACTTCAACGGTCACAAGATCACTTGGCATCATCCCAATTTGTTCATTTCAATCTTCTCTTTTCTTTTCTTTTCTGGCACTTCTGAGCTTGCTCATTTTCCTTCCTCTTTTTTTTTCTAATTATCACTCTTTCTTTCCTCTTATTTCTCACATCCCATAATTTCATCTTCTTCTTTTTTCTTTTTTTTTAAAAAACAATTCGATCGAACCCTATGTAGGTTGCCTACGTATCAAGTTGCCACATGAATCAGATCTTTACGTAGTTCAAGAAGATCGAGAATAGACTAAATAAACTAACATTCTTTCT
This sequence comes from Nicotiana glauca, assembly GCA_026770625.1. Lineage (NCBI taxonomy): Eukaryota > Viridiplantae > Streptophyta > Magnoliopsida > Solanales > Solanaceae > Nicotiana > Nicotiana glauca. The sequence continues at coordinate 33,134 of MU728802.1, forward strand.
TTTTTTTTTTTTTTTTTTCATTATTGACTACTCTG
>MU728802.1:63293-101500 GCA_026770625.1 Nicotiana glauca
TTTCCATTGCTATGGAGTACAATCCATTAGGGTGTTGACAGATATGGTGTTTTGATAACCTGATTAGGGATTCGATTCTTGATAAATATTGGAATTAATTGATGGAGTTTTAATTTGTATAATAGAATTATTTATTATTTTTCTTAATCGAAAGAGGGGCTTGATATTGAATTGCTTCACATCCAATGTTCTATTTTAAATTTGTGATTCAAATAGGTTACTGAAAGAACCTCTTGAATAATTGATCAAATTAAAAAATAGAAAATATTCGTGAGAAGTTCCATTTATATCATAACCATCCTTTTATTATTGTGATTGTTACTGTGCTTCAATTGAACTAATTACTGAAATTAATATTTAATCAAAAGAAGAACATTAAATTCAAGTGTAATCTGATTAACTGTTTAATTCATTAGAATCAATAGTACTATAAAGTGAACTAAATCAAGAATAGTCAATTATTTTTCACATGTCTAATCAATTACCTTATTTCTCTTATTGATATTTCTTTGTTGCTCATCTATTATCCTTTGTGATCAATAGTTAATTTCTTAATTTTTAGTAGTTAATCGTAATAATAGTCATCAAATTAAGTGTTAATTTTCCTGGACAGTAATCAACTGAAGATTATTTAAAAACTATTTAAATACAATCCTCGTGGAGACGATAATTAAACTATACTATCTTTGACTAGCGAAAAGTAATTTTTTGTTGTGTTTTACGCTCATTAAATTTGGCATCGTTGCCAGAGATTGGTAATCAATACTATTTAAATTGTTGTTAATTCAGGAACCAAATTTTTTTTTATTTTTCACGATTTTCTCGTCCGTGTTGCCACGCCCCGAACCTGGGCCTGGATATAATACGACACACGGTGCCTGATTACATGTGACCGAGCGAACCAACTGGCTAGCTGAATCAACATATGATATCATAACATACTAAATACGGAAGATAAACTAACACATGCTGATATATACTAAAAGTCTGGATGATATAAATCAAAGTGTGAAAATACTAATACAATTCTGAAACATATTTGCAGCCAACATAACTTAACATGAAAAGCCTGAGACTCTGTCTAACTGTTACTCTAGTCTATGAAACCTCTAATAAAATACCGAAAACACAGACTGTTTGAAATACTGAAGACTGTAAGGAAATGATAATGCCCCGAAAGAAGTGAGGATCACCAAATGGCTGATACAACAATTCTAGCGCTCTGAATCATCAACATGTAAATCATTACATCATCATGAGATGCAGGCCCCAGGAAAAAGGGACGTCAGTACATTTGAATTGCACTGGTATATAAAGCAACTGAAAGAAAGAATTATAAATGCTAAAACTGAAACTGAGCTGATAACTGAGAATTGATAATTGATAACTGAAATGATAACTATCAAAACTGAACTGAAATGATAACTGATAACAGAAGTGATAAATGATAAATGATAACTGAATTGAAAACGAATAACTGAATTGATAACTGGTAAGTAAAATGATAACTAATAATTGAACTAAACAAAGGAAGTAAGGATATGAATACTCCCTCTTCTGAATGATGAACAACCTGTTTATCTGAATAAGCTACGGCCCCGAGCCCAATATATATGTGCACAAGCTACGGCCTCAGGCCCAAGTATACGTATACATAACTACGGTCTCAGGCCCAAAAATGCATAAAGCATAAACTATGGCCTCAGACCCAAACATGCATAAAGCATAAACTACGGCCTCAGGCCCAAGTATCCATAAAGCATATAAAGGCCTCAGCCCCAAATATAGGTGTTCAACATTCAGGAACTGAGAATCAAACTGCAATACATGATAGTGAAATACTGAATCATACTGAGTTATATGATACTGTAATATTGGACCACACGTAATTACATAATACTTGAATACTGAATAGGACTAAATTGAGACATGTATTCTTGAACTGATTATGAATACTGAAACTTCAATTGTTTATGGCATACTGAGTAATCTATATTAAGACTCGAGGGAATCAGACCCAAGTCTATATTGAACACGCACTAAGCTCACAACGTTCAGAATGAAAGTCATGAACGCGTTATGAAGCTAGAGAATAGAAGTTCTGCAACTATTCAAGGAGCTAGGCTTAACTATATTTTTGAGGCAAATAGTAATGTTGTAAAAGAAACGTAGTGTAGGGAGAATCATTAAAATTCCCAAACATAGAGAGTTAGCCTCACATACTTTAACTTCCTGCTCTTGAGCATAATATAATGTTCGCCAGCTCTTTCACCTTAATCTATATCAATACAAGTCAAAGGGATTCCATATTAACAATAATTCGCATGTTTTGATTGCTTAGGCATTTTCTCAAATACTTGGCGGCATAAAGCTTCATAGTCCTTATTAATGGTGTATCTACACCCAATAACCCATCTTCTTGCTCCTAGATAAATTCTAAAGTCTCAATGGTTATAATCAACATCATTCTTTATCACCCATAAGTTAAACAACACCCTTGACCAATAATCAACAATCAACATACCAAACCTATAATCGCTCATGCTTTTCTATAAAAACCATCAACTTTTATCTCATGAACTAGAGTCTATAATTATTAATCCGATGCTAGAATCAATTAGAGGGTGAAGAAATTATCTTTTTGACGTTCAATCTTCTTGAATTCAAGTTCTAGGGTTTCATCTCTCAACAATGGTATCCCAATCGAATTTCTAATGATATAGAGGGTTTACCCATGTTAATAAGATGTTAGCAAATTGAAATTAACTTAGAATCACCATTAGAACTTACCTTGGGTGGTGTAGGGACCCTTAAGGAGTTAGGTTTTTGAGAGTTTTCCTTTCTAGAGCAAGTTTTTATATTTTGGGGTTATGGGGGATGAAATAGGGCTAGCCGGCCACCGCGTCCCAGTAGGCTTTACCGTGGTCCTGACTGCGGTAAATAGCTATAGCATTGCCTCACGACCACAGTCGCGGTTAAACGCGGCTGAACGTGGTGGTTACGCACTATTCTGTAAAACGGGAATAACATTTTGCACAGAGCTCCGTTTGGGCTCCGTAATATATTGTTGGAAAGATATTTGAAAGTAATACAACTTTTATGCATTGAGTTTTTCCAAATTCCTTACAAATTTTTACTAAAACCTGCTGGAAGATGGACTTTCTGCAAACTTAGTCGATTTTGTCAAATCTTGTGCACCTCACTTTCCATCTTGATTATGAAATAACTATTTTCACCCATAATCATCCCGATAGGACTTCATATGCCTAAATATAACCTTACTACTCCTTTAACTAATTCATACCTAATCCAAATGTACAGAGTGTTACAATATCTCCCCCTTGGGATCGTTTGTCCTCGAATGATTATCTTGATTGTAAGTTCTGCTAACTCCGAACCTTAAATGGGTCTGCTTCTTATTGCTTTGTTTTTTAGTTCTATGTGTGATCGGGTTGGTTGGATCGGGTTCAGAAAGGGTTTGATAAGGTTTGAGACACTTAGTATCTTTTGAGGAAGCTTAAGTTGGAAAAGTCAATAGGATGTTGACTTATATGTTTGAGGGCTTAGATGTGAGTTCCTATGGTTCGGAGATCTTCGGGAGATAATTTGGTCCATAGGAGCATGATCGAAATGGGTTTTGGAGGTCCGAAGTAGATTTAGGCTTGAATTGACGAAATTGATATTTTGGCATTTTTCTCTTGGTAGGTGAGATTTTGATATAGGGGTCGGAATGGAATTTTGGGAGTTGCAGCAGTTTCGTTGTGTCATTTGGGATGTGAGTGCAAAATTTTGGATCATTCGAATGTGGTTTTGTATACTTTTTGATCAAAAGCGTAATTTAGAAGATTTTGGAAACTTAGGCTTGAATCCAATATTTTTTGGTTGATTTGATGTTTTTTGAGGTGTATTGAAAATGGGTATAAGTTTGGATGCTAGTATATGACTTGTTTGTGCCTTTGGATGAGGTCCCGGGGGCCTTAAGGTGATTTCAGATGGTTGGCAGAAAGTTTAAAAGTTGGTTTTGGCAGTTGAAGATGTTCTATTGCTGTCATAACCGCACCTGCAGCTAGGGGACGACAGGTGTGGTCTCGCAGAAGAAAAAAGGAGATGCAGAAATGGAAAGAGCCAAGGAGAGCTGAAGCAGCTGAGTTCGCACATGCGATGGCGCATGTACGGGTATTTCTTTGCAGATACGGCACCTGGAATTTTAAGTGGTGACCGCAGAAGCAGTCTTGTAGGGGCGAGATTGTCACGACCCAAAATCCACTAAGGGTCGTGGTGGCGCCGGACACCGCCTTCAGGCCAGCCAACTCAAATACTTAATTAAATCTCATTTTAACACTTTTGAAAATACAGGATTTTCCTTGCTTATTAAGAAATTTGAAAGGATATAGTTTCAAATCAAATCTAAATGTTGAATAGTTAATACAATACTTCAAACCATCCCAAAACCCAGTGTCACAAGTGCATGATCATCTACTGATAAGAGAAATAAAATACAACATCCGCCCGGAATACAGTGGACGGAAAGTAAATACAGTACATTGGAAGGAACTACTCTAGCTGCGGTCGCCTCAATGATGCAGCTCACCTAGTCCCATCGTCATCCATGCTGCTACGCCCAATAGGCCACCAGAGGTATATATATACCTGTGCAACAAAAATGCACAGAAGTGTAGTATGAGTACGTAATCAACGCGTACTCAGTGAGTGTCCCGCCTAATCTCGAAGGGGTAGAGACGAGATGGCCAACTTTGACACACTCTAATGGTCCAATGGTTATTTATTCTCAATATACATATCAAACAGTGGATTTATTTTCTAACATGATTTTTATCCAGATAGAGGAAACAAGTAAACACGTAATTCTTTCATAGGAAATTTTCCAAGATTTCTTTTCATTATTAACAAGATGATCTCGAGCCAGAGTGAGGCATGTAAAAACTTAAATAAGTCCAGGCAGCAATACAAGCATGTGCAACTCGCACAGAGGCGACGGACCGATCCAACAGAAATAAATGTGCACTTGTCGAGGGTCGACGACGCGCCTATAGATACATCTATTAATCTGCCGAGGCGTTCGTCCCGGTCCAAAATAAACACACACAGACAGGCAATCAGTCAAGAGTCAACATGGAGCAATTATCCAAGAAAGGCCAATTCTCTTTTTAACAATTCAGGAAATGATGTTTAATCTCTTTTTAAATTCGTTTACTAATCAAAGGTGATTTAAACAATTCAAGTCATCGATGGGTTCATAATTTATTCAAGTACAACATGCTGATGGGTCCTAACTACCCGGACAATAGCATAATAGTAGTTACGCACGGACTCTCGTCACCTCGTGCGTATGTAACCCCCACATATAGGAGCACATAATCAATTATTTCACCTATGGGGTAAATTCCCCCTCACAAGATTAGAAAGGAAACTCACCTCGCTCCGAAGATCCATAACCGGCATTCTACATTCTTCCGAAGACTTGCACCAATACACAATGATCCAAAACTAGCCAACGATCATATAAATCCATTAATATATGCTAAATTATACTTTACAACCCAATTTATAACAATTCCTAACCCGAACAAAAAGTTGACGAAAATGCCCTCGGGCCCACGTGCCCGGAATCCGAATTTTCTCGAAGATAAAGGTTACCCATGACCTTAGGAACTCAAATATACAACTTTCTCTTAATTCCACACTCAAAATCGTGGCTAAATTCAAAGAATATGATTTTCTAGGTTTCCCACCAAAACCCCAATTTTTATTCTAATTTCCATGCCTAAATCTATGTACAAACCTTGTATTTAACTCAAAGCTAGCATAAATTACTTACCTCATGACAAGTGACGAAAATGGCATCCCCAAGCTGCTCCCCATCGACTCCAATGGAAGAAAAATGGAGTTGAAATGAGCTCCACCCCGAACTTAAAACATTACACTGCCCCAGCTGCTTCCGCTTCTGCGGAAGTATAACCGCTTATGCGGAAAAACAAGCCGCTTCTGCGGCTGCCACTGAACCCCCTATTTTCGCTTCTGCGATGCCCCCTTCCGCAGATGCGGTTCCGCTTCTGCGGAATTTAGACCGCATCTGCGGTCCTCCAGCTTTGGACCAAAAACCGCATCTGCGGCTCCTTGCTCGCTTCTGCGGTGCCGCTTCTGTGGTCAACCAACCGCAGAAGCGAAAATACCAGCAACCAGATCTTTCAGCCTTCTTTAAAATTCCATTTTTGATTCGTTAACCACCCGAAATCCACACGAGGCCCCAGGGACCCCAACCAATCATACCAACCAGTCCCAAAACACATTACAGACTTGCTCGAGGCCTCAAATCATAACAAACAACGCTAAAACCGTGAATTACACCCCGATTTGAGCTTTACGAACTTTGAACTTTCCAACTTCTATTTTCGATGTTTAAATCTATCAAATCACATCCGATTGACTTCAAATTTTGCACACAAGTCACATTTGACATTACGGACCTACTCCACTTTTCGGAATCGGATTCCAACCCTGATATCAAAAAGTCAACCTCCGGTCAAACTTCTCCAAAAACCTTCAAATTCTAACTTTAGCCAAATTGCTCCAAAAGGACCTACGGACCTCCGAATTCACTTTCGATCGCGCTCCCAACTCCAAAATTGCCATACGGAGCCATTCCCAGACTCGAAATCCCAAACGGACATCGATAACACTGAAATGCACTCCAAGCCAAACTTAAGAAATTCCTTCTAAAATGCTAAATTCCACAATAGGCGCCAAAACGCTCCCAGTTACCCGAAACCCAATCCGGGCATACGCCCAAGTCCGAATTCATCATACGAACCTGCTGGAACCTTCAGATCCTGATTCCGAGGTTGTTTACTCAAAATTCCAATCCTAGTTCATTCTTTCAACTTTAAGCTTCTCAAATAAGAATTTTCATTTAAACTTAACTCCGATCTTCCTGAATTTAAATTCCGACCATGCGAACCAGTCACAATACCTGAAATGAAGCCGCTCATGACCTCAGACTGCTGAACGACGCACTCGGGCTCAAAACAACCGATCGGGTCGTTACATTCTCTCCCACTCAAACATACGTTCGTCCTCGAACGTGCTGAGAACTACACTGGAGTAGTTTGAAATCGACGAACGTGCTGAGAACTACACTGGAGTAGTTTGAAATCACTATTTAACACCTCATGCACCTTCTCGTGCTACCACAACTCAGTTGAGCATATTAGCTCATTAAGTTCTGAAGATACCCCCTTTTATTCAAGCAATTAAGCCTTAGAGCCCAATTCCAACTTCCAGAATTCTATGCCAGGCCTATTTCCAACATACGATCACCGTATCAATCACTTTACGCTGTACTCAAACATGACTGCATAACTCTGCTGAATTCACACTTTGCATCACTTTACTCATAGGACCATAATAACATTTCTGTTTGAATTAATCAAAATTCCACGAATCCGATACTCTCATTACACCTCATGACCTACATGGGTCATAATCTAACCATTACAATACCGCCACGACGGATGAGAGGCCGAAATTCATAATTAACTGTCGAGTCAAAAAATCATCGAGTCTATACTTCTGACAAGAAACATTACCACATTCTGAACCAAATAATGATCTTCGCTCCTTTATATACTTCACATAATCAGATTGCACTGATCCTAAATCCCACAATCTCTTCTTACCCAGTACGAACTGCTCAGGAAATAAGCCACTCCGAATGTGAATACAAGTCTCATGTGACTCCACAATGTGCCAATAGGACACTAATCCGGACACAGCACAAATGGAAACCGAACTCTGGAAGGAATTACCTAACCCTCGCACTAATACGGACTTTCTTTAAAAGATAGGAAGTGAAACACCTAAAGAAATAGCATATAGAAAAACCAGACTCAACATCACACTATTGCGGCGCGCAACCCGATCTAAATAACATACCCATGGCAACGTGCCACCCAATCCACACACATATCTCACATAAGGAGATTGTACTTCGAGCTAAATATGCTCATTATAATAAAAATATCGAATTTTGATCGCAAGAACTCTAAGTGCATAATATCATCCCTGAGAAAACACATTGCGCTATGGGATACATAACTCAAGCACTAATGAGGTGCGATACAAGATCTAAATCTCAAGAGCCATCCTGCTCACATGACATCATTGCAACGCAGAACCTCAACATATAAGAATTTACTAAGCCGTCTCACAACTCATACAGCACAATACATCACTACCTGGAATAGCTGATGACAAAATAACGCCTCGACTGTTCCTCCATAGGGAACGCTCGCTGAAATGAACACAACTGGCCTGATACAAAGCCCTGTTCACAAATAAATCAATCCACCGATCTCAAGCCGATTTCTGATTACACCAACTTGGCCAGTGACCTTTCAAAGGTCCATAGTAACCCCCTGTTGCCTCATATCACGTAAGAATAACCATCATAACCGGACCAATCTCCTCAGTTCATAACCCAATATACAAAGTGCCCTCCAGGCATAAATTCTCAAATTAATGATATTACCACAATCCTCATACTTGGTTTAAATCTTTAGCCAATCAAGTGACTACATGTCACATTTATACAATCTTCCCGTGGGACATGCTCCCATAATCTTTCGAAGTAAATAACGGGCCCGCACATCTAAACCATCGAACGCACTAACGTTGAAAAGCGATCCAGAATCCTTAACCAGGATGCAAAACCTCTTCCTCAACACATCGATCTCAGGTGACGCTGAGGACAATTCCAATTTACTCTAATCATTCAACCCTTTCCTTGCCCGTCTGAGCCCATGACATCCTTGTCAACACTGAACTGCAACCTTGATCCTCACTTTGTATTTCCATGCTACTCACTGCACCCAACGTGCCAACATATGATAGAATATGATTTTCATCATAACTCCGAATTTATTAATATTTTAACACTTCGGCATATACGAACTTTCCACTTAACTCACTTCAGGAGAATCATAGCAATACACAGGTAATTTTCTATAACCGTAGAATTTGCAAATCTGCAAGTAGTGGTCGAAGCCACCATAGCCCTTCCGAAATTTGCTTCCATAAAACAAGCCACAACAGAAGAATGCCCCTGATAAATCATCAATCACGGCGACCGACAGGCCTCACACATACCCTCACAATTCATGCGCGTAACTTGTTCTCGCGGACCGAACTGATCACTGGCCCCAATATGTCAATTCAACTATGGCTAGTCAATTTACCTTCTTCCAATTCCTCCTTGCTTGCCTAAAAAAATAAGACTAACTCTATTCAACACACAATATACTCCATCTACACTCACCCCGAGTGTCCTTGAATCACGAGACCAGGCTGTCTCAAATCCCTCAAATTATTTCATACCTTTCATATGCTACACCACAAGTCAAAATATCATAGAACATCCTGGGAACCTTCTCATAAACTGCTACAAAGCTTGATTCTTAATTGCACCTACAAGCTCAACATCATTAGGCACCACACCTTACCTCTTGAATTCACTAGGACCATTACTGAGAGCCACCCGCCCTGACTTGGTCCCGAATATAATCAACTCCATGAATCATCTAGCACATTAATACCCTCTCCACGAAGCACTTGGTATAATCGCTCCCCTTTAAACCCGCTTCTATACAAGGCATAAATTCTGAATCTCTTTCCAAGTCCGAACATGAGCCCATAAGGCCAACCATCGCATGCCTCCAACAATTCATTTGCTCGAATTACCACCTATGGTCTTTTCTTGTAGATGAATTAACCCATAAATATGCTAATAACCAGAAATCACGCAAGTAGTTAATCATACAGCCCAATCATAAGCGGTGGGACTCTCCCACTTAGCTTGAAGCCATCATTTCACCATTCTTGAGTTCGCCCGACCTTTTTACCTCTTATTGACATAACCTCGCGCCATAAGTTATCAAAATTTCTCAGAATCTCCCTATAAATCCCCATCTTTCATATTCTGAATCATCAACCACATTCGCACGACCGATCCCTTTGTTGAACAACCAATATAATTCTTTGCAGAAGCTTCGCCAACCACGCGACCGCTAACCTGCTCACGGGGAATAACCCACCTAGGGGAATTACCTTACGATATCTTCCCACACCATTGCACGGGGTATATTCACTATGACAGCAATATCCCATCCTGAGTCCGAGCTCACCTTCCAGCTGTACAAGCCCATACGCCCCTCGCGGACTTCAATTAACTGTGCGGCAACATTATTCCAATTCAGGGTTATGCTGCACCCTCCTCCATTTCAAGCAGCTCCTTTCCTCCATATCAATCTTCTGCCGCATAATAGCCCGTACTTCACATCATACCCGCAGCCTTCAACCACCAATCATTAAAATCCCCCAATTCGATCCTAACTCGCTTTAAGACGCGTAGTCATCCTGCTACCAAGCCCATATGCAACCCTCGCCACTCTCCCACTTTGGCAGAACTCATCTCTTTAATTAACCACTCGACCTTTCTCCTCATACTTGGCCTTCCAGAAGTTTTAAACACCACCTGACACTTCCCACATGTCCTTCCTCATACTTTATTGCTCAATTGTTGCCTTAAATGAAATCTATCTTCGTGGCACTTGAATCCACCACTGCTGCTAACTTTAAACCTTTCCAAATGTCATCTTTATCGAGCCGTCAACATTAGAAATTCTGATTCGATCTTAAACCACCACATCATGTGATATCTAACAGTTGTAACTCCAATATTAGTTCATAATATCCTACCATAAAGTCGGATTGTAGCAGATTATAACACCGACAAACTTACTACATCAAATTAGGACGACATCACCCCCAATGTAGAGGAGAACTCCACCACGTTTGCAATTACCACATTTTATTACTTCCACCAATCCACTTCTGACCATCCTCAGTTCGTTGACTTTCCCCTGCCAGGAATGAAATATTGAATCCCTTGATTACTCACTGAGTGAACCTCCCTTCAATTCATTCACTTCCCGACATGTGGGAAACACCCTACCATTATAACAACACTGCGGAATAATCGCTCATAAGCATTATGGCAACCTGTGCCTAGCCTCAAGGCTCTTAGAAGTTCTGCTACTGAGCTGAAATAATAGAATATCCCTCCAAAGCACGGCTATAATAGTCCAATCAACTATATCGGGAAAATCAACCCGCACCACATTTGTAGTGCCACTGCAATCCTTCAACTTTCGATTTATAACAAGTGCTCGCGTCGTGTAAGATTGAGTAGGAAGGAATCAAAGGCATAACCTCAAAGGAACCGAACCGCACGATAAGGAAATCAAGAAGGGAAGTACTCCTAACAGTCCTGCAGCCTCCCGAGGATAAGTACAGACGTCTCCGTACCAATCCGCGAGACTCTACTAGACTTGATCATGACTCGTGAGACCGACGGGAACCTAGTGCTCTGATACCATGTTGTCACGACCCAAAATCCACTAAGGGTCGTGGTGGCGCCGGACACCGCCGTCAAGCCAGCCAACTCAAATACTTAATTAATTCTCATTTTAACACAATTGAAAATCCAGGATTTTTCCTTGCTTATTAAGAAATTTTAAAGGATATAGTTTCAAATCAAATCTAAATGTTGAACAGTTAATACAATACTTCAAACCATCCCAGAACCTGGTGTCACAAGTGCATGAGCATCTACTGATAAGAGAAATAAAATACAACATCCACCCGGAATACAGTGGATGGAAAGTAAATACAGTACAGTGGAAGGAACTAATCTAGTTGCGGTTGCCTCAATGATGCAGCTCACCTAGTCCCAGCGTCATCCATGCTGCTATGCCCAATAGGCCGCCAGAGCTATATATATACCAGTGCAACAAAAATGCACAGAAGTGTAGTATGAGTACGTAATCAACGTGTACTCAGTGAGTGTCCCACCTAATCTCGAAGGGGTAGAGACGAGATGGTCAACTTTGACACACTCTAATGGTCCAACGGTTATTTATTCTCAATATATATATCAAACAGTGGATTTATTTTCTAACATGATTTTTATCCAGATAGAGGAAACAAATAAACACGTAATTCTTTCATAGGAAATTTTCCAAGATTTCTTTTCATTATTAACAAGATGATCTCGAGCCAGAGCGAGGATGTGACAACTTAAATAAGTCCAGGCAGCAATACAAGCATGCGCAACTCGTACCGAGGCGACGGCCCAATCCAACAGAAATAAATGTGCACTTGCCGAGGGTCGAAGGCGCGCCTATAGATGCATCTATTAATCTGCCGAGGCGTTCGGCCCGGTCCAAAATAAACACACATAGACAGACAATCAGTTTAGAGTCAACATGGAGCAATTATCCAAGAAAGGCCAATTCTCCTTTTAACAATTCAGGAAATGATGTTTAATCTCTTTTTAAATTTGTTTACTAATCAAAGATGATTTAAACAATTCAAGTCATCGATGGGTTCATAATTTATTCAAGTACAACATGCTGATGTGTCCTAACTACCCGAACAATAGCATAATAGTAGCTACGCACGGACTCTCGTCACCTCGCGCGTACGTAGCCCCCACATATAGGAGCACATAATCAATTATTTCACCTATGGGGTAAATTCCCTCTCACAAGATTAGAAAGGAAACTCGCCTTGCGTCGAAGATCCACAACCGGCATTCTACATTCTTCCGAAGACTTGCACCAACGCACAATGCTCCAAAACTAGCCAACGATCATATAAATCCATTAATATACGCTAAATTATACTTTACATCCCAATTTATAACAATTCCTAACCCCGAACGAAAAGTTGACAAAAATGACCTCGGGCCCACGTGGAGGAATCCAAAATTTCTCAAAAATAAAGGTTACTCATGACCTTAGGAACTCAAATATACAAATTTCTCATAATTTCACACTCAAAATCGTGGCTAAATTCCAAGAATATGATTTTCTAGGTTTCCCACCAAAATCCCAATTTTTATACTAATTTCCATGCCTAAATCCGTGTACAAACCTTGTATTTAGCTCAAAGCTAGCATAAATTACTTACCTCATGACAAGTGACAAAAATGGTATCCCCAAGCTGCTCCCCATCGACTCCAATGGAAGAAAAATGGAGTTGAAATGAGCTCAACCCCGAACTTAAAACATTACACTGCCCCAGCTGCTTCCGCTTCTGCGGAAGTATAACCGCTTATACGGAAAAACAAGTCGCTTCTGCGGTTGCCACTGGACCCCCCATTTTCGCTTCTGCAATGCCCCCTTCCGCAAATGCGGAATTTTGACCGCATCTGCGTTCCTCTAGCTTTGGACCAAAAACTGCATCTGCGGCTCCCCGCTCGCTTCTGCGGTGCCGCTTCTGCTGTCAACCAACCGCAGAAGCGAAAATACCAGCAACCAGATCCTTCAGCCTTCTTCAAAATTCCATTTTTGATCTGTTAACCACCCGGAATCCACCCGAGGCCCCCGAGACCCCAACCAATCATACCAACCAGTCCCAAAATACATTACGGAATTGCTCGAGGCCTCAAATCATAATAAACAATGCTAAAACCGTGAAATACACCCCGATTCGAGCTTTATGAACTTTGAACTTTCCAACTTCTGTTTTCGATGTTTAAACCTATCAGATCACATCCGATTGACTTCAAATTTTGCACACAAGTCACGTTTGACATTGCGGACCTACTCCAACTTTCAGAATCGGATTCCAACCCCGATATCAAAAAGTCAACCTCCGGTCAAACTTCTCCAAAAACCTTCAAATTCTAACTTTAGCCAAATTGCTCCAAAAGGACCTACGGACCTCCGAATTCACTTCTGATCGCGCTCCCAACTCCAGAATCGCCATACGGAGCTATTCCCAGACTCAAAATCCCAAACGGACATCGATAACACTAAAATGCACTCCAAGCCAAACTTAAGAAATTCCTTCTAAAATGCTAACTTCCACAATAGGCGCCAAAACGCTCTCGGGTTACCCAAAACCCAATCCGGGCATACGCCCAAGTCCGAAATCATCATACGAACCTTCTGGAACCTTCGGATCCTGATTCCGAGGTTTTCTACTCAAAATTCCAATCCTAGTTTATTCTTTCAACTTTAAGCTTCTCAAATGAGAATTTTCATTTAAACTTAACTCCGATTTTCCTGAATTTAAATTCCGACCATGCGAACCAGTCACAATACCTGAAATGAAGCTGCTCATGGCCTCAGACTGCTGAATGACACGCTCGAGCTCAAAACGATCGGTCAGGTCATTACAGAGATATGGTCCGTAGGTGTGAAAAGCCTGGGCCAAAAGGTATAAATTATTTTCTATGTGAATTTTTGGGTTATTCCACCATTTCTATGTCGGTTTTGGACCTTTTTGGGAGATTTGGAAGAGAGAATCAAGGGATATCATCTGGAGGTAAGATTTTTGAATCTAATATTCAATCATATGGTATTATTTCATGGATTAGAGCTATAATTAATGGAAATTAGGGGTTAAAAATTGGGGCTTGGTATTGAAGACTTAGAGTTGAGGATTTGAGGGGTCATTTGTGGCCGGATTTTGGGACTTTTGATATGTATGAACTCGTGGGGAGATAAGGAGTCCAATGATGTAAAAATTATCAAATTTCAAAACGTGGGCTCGAGGGTTGGGTTTTGGTAATTTTGGGATTCATGTTGTAAATTGATTATTTTCGCATGGGCTTTGTTCCTTTAGCATATTTTGACGTTGTGATTTTGATTTTGGATAGATTGAACGTGAGTTGAGGCCGATTCTAGGGGCAAGGGCATCACGGGCTATAGTTTGGACCGGATTGAGGTGAGTAATGATTGTAAATATTATCCCGATGGTACGCATATGCTAGATGACGAGTGTGGGATCGTGCACCGTTGGGGATTGTGAATTAGTCCATCTTGAATGAATGTTTTACCGTGTATTTGATTTAAAAATGTTTTTTCTCATCATATTTTTGGCTGAATGCCATGTTTGGGCCTTGTTCCAACTATTTGGACCCTTAGGGGATATTTACTGATATTTCCTCACTAATTTGACTTTATACTCATACTCAGTCATGTTTTATCCTACTGTTTTCATAACTCAGCCATGTTTACTCTATTTTAATACATTAAATGATATTTGGGCTGAGGAAGTCGCCCGAGTGGCTTATGAGATTCTGACATGTTAGGCCAAGGGCTTGTGTTGTGAGAATACTTTTGGGTCAGCAGCACGCCATAGCAGTAATACATTGATTATGATTATGAGGCTGAGATTGTACACCATAAGGTGTCTTGTTGATATGAGGATGAGGGCCTGTCGAGTATGCAACGAGATGGCTTGATATTACGCTTGCGCCATAAGGGGCTCCTTCAGGAGTCTGTACACCCCTAGTGAGCGTAGGTACCTATTGTGATACGAGATATAGCCAGAGTGACTGGTGTTGATGGCCTCGAGAGGCTACAAAACCTTTAGAAAAAATCATATTCTTGAAATTCTTGTCGTTCGAATCTATTTATCCAAGTACTAAACTTCTGTTATTCTATTCTCTCACAAATGGTGAGGATATGCGCTACCGTTCAGGATTGATGACCACCAGTACCACCAACTGTAGACACTAGAGGCCAAAGATGCCATCGTGGTCAGAGTGGGGGCAGGGGTGTGGCCCATACAGCAGCTAGGGCAGCACCTGCAGATCTACCAGCCTCTCCAGTTCAGGATCAGGTCCCAGTTGTGGATGCTCCAGTAGCACCAGCTCAAGCACCAGCTATGCCCATTGTGATTTTGGGTCTTCAGGAGGCCTTGGCTTAGATTTTATCGGTATGCACTGGCCTAGCTCAGGCAATATAAGTTACTACAGTCGCAGCTACTTATCAGGCGGGGGGGGGGGGGGGGGGGGGGGGGGGGGGGGTGAGGTAATTAAACTCCCTCCGCTCATTCACCTGAGCAGGTCGTACAGGGACTTCAGGCACCAGGGGCACATCCAGCCCAGCCAGTTGCAACTGCTCAAGACTATATAGCTCCTGCCATGCCAGAGGACGAGCAACGCAGGTTAGAGAGGTTTGGTAGACTTCAACCTCCGACCTTCTGTAGTGCAGAGGGCGACGATGCCCAAGGTTTCTTAGATAGGTGTTAGCGGATTCTTCACAAAACAGGTATTTTGGAGACCAGCGGGGTTGCTTTCACTACTTTTCAGTTTTCTGGAGTTGCCTTCACTTGGTGGAAGGCATATGAGAGGCGTAGGTCTGTTAGTGCAGCACCCCTTACCTGGCAGCAGTTCTCCGTTCTCTTTTTGGAGAAGTATGTGCTGCGGTCTCACAGAGAGAATCTGCGCAGGCAGTTTGAGTGGTTGCATCAGGAAGAGATGACTGTGATGTAGTATGAGATGAGGTTTTTAGAGTTAGCTCGTCATGCGATATGGTTGGTTCTGACAGATAGATAGAGGATTAGGAGGTTTATTGATGGCCTCACTTATCAACTTCGTATCCTCAAGACCAGGGAGAGGGTGTCTGGTGCTACATTTGAGGAGGTTGTAGACATTTCCCATGATATTGAGCCAGTTCATTGATGGGAGCAAAATAAGAAGGAGGCCAAGAGGCCTCGAGGATCTGGTAGTTATGGCAGTTCTCCTTCGAGAGGTTAGTTTCAGCACAGCAGAGGTCGTCCATTTAGGCATATGCTCAGTCGGCTCGCCCAGGTTATCATGGGGCATCATCAGGTCATGGTTCTCATAGTTCTCATCAGGGACAATCATCACTTAGTGTCCTTCCAAATCAGAGTTAGTCCTGTGCTCCATCAGTTTAGGGCTCTTCTATGCCAGATGCATCTGCTAGTCATTCTGGTACTAGGGGTTCCCTTCAATCCCCACCTCCAACACTCAGGAGTTGTTATGAGTGTGAAGAGATGAATGATATATGGAGGCAGTGTCCCTTGTTGTCTCGGGGGTTCATCTCAGCAGAGAGGTCAGTTGTCAGCTTCAGCACCAGTTGCTTCACTACCACCCACCCACCTAGCTAGGGGTGGAGGTCAGTCAGCTAAGGGTCGCCCTAGAGGGGGAGGTCGTTCAGGTGGCGGTCAGGCTCGTTTTTATGCACTTCCATCTAGACCCAATGCTATTGCTTCAGACATTGTTATTACAGGTATTGTTTCAGTCTGGCACAGAGATGCCTCTGTATTATTTTATCTCGGCTCCACTTATTCTTATATGTTATCATACTTTCCTTGTTATTTGGATATGCCTTGTGAGTCTCTTGCTTGATTTGTTCACATATCTACTCTTGTGGGTGATACTGTTGTTGTAGAGTGTGTGTACTGGTCATGTATGGTGACTATTGGGGGTCTGGAGACCCGAGTGGATCTATTGTTGTTATGTATGATAGACTTCGATGTTATTCTGGGCATGGATTGGCTATCTCCGTGCCGTGCTATTTTGGCCTATTATGCTAAGACAGTGACTTTGGCTATGCCGGGTGTTCCATAGATTGAGTAGCGAGGTTTGACTAATTATGTTCCCAGTAGGGGAATCTCATTCTTGAAGGCCCAGCATATGGTTGGGAAGGGTTGTCTGTTATATCAAGTGGATGTCGGTGTAGAGACTCCCAATATTGATTCTGTTCTAGTTGTGAGGGATTTCCCCGATATGTTTCCTGCAGACCTGTCGAGCATGCCACCGGATATGGATATTGATTTTGGTATTGATCTGGTGCCAAGCACTCAGCCCATTTCTATTCCACCGTATTATATGGTACCAGTGGAGTTGACAGAATTAAAGGAGTAGCTTAAGGAACTCCTTGACAAGGGGTTCATTCAGCCTAGTGTGTCACCTTAGGGTGCGCCAGTTCTATTTATGAAGAAGAAGGAGGGCACTATAAGGATGTGCATTGATTACAGGCAGTTAAACAAAGTAATAATTAAGAACAAGTATCCTTTGCCTCATATAGATGATTTTGTTTGACCAGGTTCAGGGAGCGAGAGTGTTCTCCAAGATTGATCTCTTTCAAGTTATCACCAGCTGAAGATCAGGGATTCGGATATTCTTAAGACAACTTTAAGGACCAGATATGGTCATTATGAGTTCTTGGTGTAGTCTTTTAGGCTGACCAATGCTCCAGCAGCATTCATGCATTTGATGAACAGTATGTTCCAGCCATATCTGGACTCGTTTGTCATAGTCTTCATTGATGATATTCTGGTATACTCGCGTAGTTAGGAGGATCACGCAGAGAATTTGAATGCCGTGTTGCAGAGATTGAGGGAGGAGAAGCTTTATTCAAAGTTCTCCAAGTGTGAGTTTTGGCTCGGTTTAGTGGCATTCTTGGGGCACGTGATGTTAGTGAGGGTATTTAGTTTGATTCGAAGAAGATAGAGGCGGTTCAGAGTTGGCCCCCAACCATCCTCAGCCATAGAGATTCGCAATTTTCTTGGTTTGGCGGGTTATTATTGCTGGTTTGTTCAGGGATTTTCATCTATTGTATCGCCCTTGACCAAGTTGACTCAGAAGGGTGCTTCATTTGCATAGTTAGATGAGTGTGAGGAGAGCTTTCAGAAGCTCAAGACTATCTTGACCACAACTCCAATATTAGTATCGCCATCGGCTTCAGGTTATTATACTGTGTATTATGATGATTTGAGAGTTGGTATTGGGTATGTGTTGATGTAGGAGGGTAGAGTTATTGCTTATGCTTCTCGTCAATTGAAGCCCCATGAGAAGAACTACCCTGTTCATGATTTGGAGTTGGCTTCCATAGTTCATGCGTTAAAGATTTGGAGATATTATGTCTTGTGAGGTGTTTACTGATCATCGTAGCCTCCAATACTTTTTCAAGTAGAAGGATCTCAATTCAGCGGAGGTGGATGGAGTTGCTAAAGGACTATGATATCACTATTTTGTACCATCCGGGGAAGGCCAATGTGGTGGCCAATGCATTGAGCCGAAAGGCGTTGAGTATGGGGAGTTTGGCATATATTCCATTTAGGGAGAGACCTCTTCCAATTGATGTTCAAGCCTTGGCCAATCGGTTCATGAGGTTGTAATTTGGAGCACAATCGAGTATTGGCTTTTGTGATTTCTCTGTCTTCTTTATGTGATCACATTAGAGAGCACCAGTATGATGATCCTTATTTTTTTGTCCTTAAGGACAAAGTTCAGCATGATGATGCCAGAGATGTGACTATTGGTAATGATGGGGTGTTGAGGATGTAGGGCCGGATGTGTGTGCCCAATATAGATGGGCTTCGGGAGTTGATTTTGGATAAGGCCCATAGCTTGCAGTATTCTATTCATCCGAGTGCCGTGAAGATGTATCAGGATCTGGGACAGTATTATTGGTGAAGGAGAATGAAGAAAGACATTATGGGATTTGTAGATCGGTGAAATATGAGCATTAGAGACCGGGTAGCTTGCATCAGCAGATAGATATTCCAGAGTGGAAGTGGGAGAGGATCACCAAGGACTTTGTATTTGGGCTCCCACGGACTTTGAAGAAGTTCGATGCTATTTGGGTGATTGTGGATTGGCTGACCAAGTCCGCGCACTTCATTCTTGTATGTACTACTTATTTTTCAGAGCGGTTGGCAGAGATCTATATTTGGGAGATTGTTCATTTTTATGGTTTCCCAATTTCAATCATTTCATATAGGGGCACTCAGTTTACTTTGCAGTTTTGGAGGTCTGTACAGTGAGAGTTGGGTACTCAAGTTGAGTTTAGCACAACTTTTCACCCTTAGACAGACGGGCAGTCTGAGCGTACTATTCAGATATTGGAGGACATGTTACGCTTGTGTCATTGATTTTGGAGGGTCATGGGATCATTTTCTAACGCTCGTAGAGTTTGCTGTTAATAACAGTTACTAGTTGAGTATTCAGATGGCTTCATATGAGGCTTTGTATGAGAGGCAGTATAGATCTCTAGATGGTTGGTTTGAGCCAGTCGAGGACAGGCTATTGGGTACAAATTTGGTGTAGGATGCTTTAGAAAAGGTGAAGTTGATTCAGGAGAGGCTTCATACAACGTAGTCGAGACAAAAGAGCTATGCTGACAGGAAGGTTTGGGATGTGTCCTACATGGTTGGTGAGAAGGTTTTGTTGAAGGTTTCACCCATAAAGGGTGTTATTAGATTTGGGAAGAAGAGTAAATTGAGTCCTCAATTCATTGGGCCTTTTAAGGTACTTCGGAGGCTTGGGCAGGTGGCTTATGAGCTTACTTTGCCACCCAGCTTGTCGAGTGTGCATCCTGTATTTCATGTTTCTATGCTCCGAAAGTATATTGAGGATCTATCTCATGTTCTGGATTTCAGCACGGTTTAATTAGATGGTGATTTGACCTATGATGTGGAGCCAACAGCTATTTTGGAGTGTAAGGTTCGAAATTTGAGGTCAAAGGATATAGCTTCAGTAAAAGTGCAGTGGAGAGGTCAGCACGTGGAGAAAGCTACCTGGGAGACCGAGCGGGAGATGCAGAGCAGATATCCTCACCTGTTTGAGGCTTCAGGCATATTTCTTGACTTGTTCGAGGACGAACGTTTGTTTAAAAGGGCGAAGATGTAACGACCCAGCCGGATGAGTTACCGCTCCATTTTCCCCATTTCTGCTTCTT
Organism: Nicotiana glauca; assembly: GCA_026770625.1. Taxonomy (NCBI): domain Eukaryota; kingdom Viridiplantae; phylum Streptophyta; class Magnoliopsida; order Solanales; family Solanaceae; genus Nicotiana; species Nicotiana glauca. Next base: position 83,876 of record MU728802.1, read on the forward strand.
ATTGCTTTATTTATCGATTCTATGTGTGATTGGGTTAGTTGGCTCGGGTTCGGAAAGGTTTTGGTAAGGTTTTAGACACTTAGTCTCTTTTAAGGAAGCTTAAGTTAGAAAAGTCACCCGAATGTTGACTTATGTGTTAGAGGGATTAGATGTGAGTTCTAATGGTTCGAATAGCTTCGGGAGGTGATTTAGGACTTAGGAGCTTAATCAGAATATGTTTTGGAGGTCCAAAGTAGATTTAGGCTTGAATTGGCAAAATTGGTATTTTGGTATTTTCCGATTGGTAGGTGAGATTTTGATATAGGGGTCAGAATGGAATTCTGGGAGTTACAATAGTTATGTTGTGTCATTTGGGATGTGTTTGCAAAATTTGGGGTCATTCGGACGTGGTTTGGTACACTTTTTGATCAAAAGCGTAATTCGGAATATTTTGAAAACTTAGGATTGAATCCAATGTGTTTTGGTTGATTTGATATTATTTGAGGTGTATTGAAGATGGGTATAAGTTTGGATGGTAGTATATAATTTGTTTGTGCCTTTGGATGAGGTCTCGCAGGCCTCAGGGTTATTTCTGATGGTTGGCAAAAAGTTTGGATCTTGGTTTTGGCAGCTGAAGATGTTCTATTGCTTTCATAACCGCATCTGTGGCTAGGCACCGCAGGTGCGGTCTCGCAGAACAGAAAAAGGAGACACAGAAGCGGAAAAGGCCAAGGAGAGCTGGAGCCGCAGAAGCGGCTGAGTTGGCGCACCTGCGATGGTGCAGGTGCGGGTATTTCTTCGCAGATACAGAGCCTGGAATTTTAAGTGGTGACCACAGAAGCGGTGCTTGGACCGAAGAAGCGGTCTCACAGGAGCGAGATATGGTCCGCTGGTGCGAAAAGCCTGGCCACAAGGTATAAATTATTTCCTTCACAAATTTTTGGGTTATTCCACCATTTCTAAGTCGGTTTTGGAGCTTTTTTGGGAGATTTGGAAGAAAGAATCAAGGGATATCATCTGGAGGTAAGATTTTTGAAGCTAATAATCGCTCATATGGTATTAGTCCAAGGATTAGAGCTGTAATTAATGGAACTTAGGGGTTAAAAATTGGGAAACTAGGGCTTGGTATTGGAGACTTAGACTTGAGGATTTGATGGGTCATTTGTGGTTGGGTTTTGGGACTTTTGATATGTATGAACTCGTGGGGAGATAAGGAGTCTAATATAAAATTTATCGAATTCCCAGATGTGGGCCCGGGGGTCGGGTTTTGGCCAATTTTGGGTTTCATGTTGTAAATTGATTCTTTTTGCATGGGCTTCATTCCTTTAGCATATTTTGACATCGTGATTCTAATTTTGGATATATTCGATGCGAGTTGAGGCCCATTCGAGGGGCAAGGATGTCGCGGGCTAGAGTTTGGACCGGATTGAGGCGAGTAATGATTGTAAATGTTGTCCCGAGGGTATGAAACCCAAAATTTTACATCATTGTGCTGTATTGAGGTGACACACACGCTAGATGACGAGCATGGGTCATTCACTATTGGGGATTGTGACTTAGTCCATCCCGAATGACTGTTTTACCGCGTATTTGATTTAAAACTATTTGTTATCATCAATGTTTTGGACTGAATGTCATGTTTAGGCCTCGTGCCAACTATTTGGATCCTTAGGGGATTTTTACTGATATTTCCTCACTGATTTGACTTTATACTCGTACTCAGTCATGATTTATCCTACTATTTTCATAACTCAGCCATGTTTACTCTATTTTAATACACTAAATGATATTTTATATGATAATTGGTCTGAGCATCATGTTTTATAGTTTCCAGAGTGGCTGATGTGATTCTGACTAAGTAAGGCTGAGGGCCTGCGTTATGAGGATACTTTTGGGTCGGACTGCTCGCCGCAGTAGTGATACGCTGATTATGATTATAAGGCCAAAGGCCTGAGATTCTACGCCACGAGGTGGCTTGTTGATATGAGGCTGAGGGCTTGTTGATTATGCCACAAGATGTCTTGATATTGCGCTTGGGCCGTAAGGGGCCCCTCCAGGAGTCTGTACACTACCAGTGAGCGCGGGTACCCATTGTGATACGAGATATAGCTCGAGGGGCTGGTGTTGTTCTATGTGTTGCCCGAGGGGTTGATTTTGTTAGTATTGTGCCCGAGGGGCGGTTCATATGTGTTTATCTTTTCTAGCTACTTGTTATTTACTTGCTTAAATGTTAAAAAGGCATTTTAATGAAGCTTAACTGAACTAAGGTGACTTTACATGTTTTCACTATTTTGTTGTTTTTACTGGATTTTACTGCTTCTCTATAGCCTGCTAATTGCCTTTACGTGATTTCTTATCGCTTAGTCTTCATTTATTATTATTACTCACTGAGTTGGAATACTCACTTTACTCCATGCACCCCATGTCCAGATTCAAGCACTTCAGGTCCTTCTTGCGAGGGTTGAGAGCTTCCAGCAGATTTGGAGATCCACTAGGTAGTTGCTCGGCATTTGCAGCCCAGTGATTCTCCCTCTGTCTTATTTACTCCTATTTTACTTCTATAATAGACTGTAGACTCTTTCTGTTTTATTCAGTTATTAGATGCTCATGGCTGGTGACACCCCGATGTCGGGCTATGTCTATTTCATAAATTATACTATTTTACTGTTTCTATTAGGATTTGATTATGCTAATGACCAAATTATGCCATTTTAACTATTTAAAATGAATTGTGTGTGGTGTCGGCTGGCCTTGTGCTCACGAGAGGTGCCATGATGATCGGGTCTGGGTTTAGGGTCGTGACACAATCATACTTGAAGGAATAGTAGAATATGTGCTAGTTTGGGTGGACAAATTTGTGTTCCCTGTGGACTTCATTGTGGTGAACATAAAAGGTGTGACGATGTGGCTGGACATTTTGAGGATTCAGCCATGTTCCCTCATTTATTGTTTATACTATGCACATTTATTTTTATGTGACTTTACAGGGTAGTTGGTTTGATTCCGGGGATGTTTTGAAATGAGTTGGGACACTTATTCCCAAGGTTAGAAGTTGAAGTTGAATGAGTTGATCATATGTTGACTTATGTGTAGATGGCTTCGGAATAAAGTTTTGATGGTTCCGATAGCTTTGTATGGTGATATTGGACTTAGGAGTGTGTCAAGATATTGATTTGGAGGTTCGTAGGTAATTTTTGTTTGAATTGGCAAAAGTTTAAAAAATGGAAGTTTGGAGAGAAGGGAAGTTTGACCAAGAGTTGACTTTGTGGTTACCAGGCTCGGATTTTGGTTCCGGAATTCAACTAGGTCAGTTGTATCATTTATGACTTGGGTGCAAAATTTGAGGTTAATAAGAGTTGGTTCGATATGATTCGGCATCGATTGTGGAAGTTGGAATTTGTTCATTTTCATTAGGCTTGAATTGATGTGAGATTCATGTTTTTTATGTTGTTTGATGTTATTTAAGGCCTCGTCTAAGTTTGTATCGTATTTTAGGACTTGGAGGTATGTTTGGTTGTGGTCCTGGGGGCCTCAGGTGTATTTCAGATAGTTATCTGATTGAATTTGGACTTAGGAAGTTGTTGAAGCAAAGGGTTTCTAGTGTAACCGCACCTACGAGGCATTGGTTGCAAGTGTAGGTTCATAGAAGCAATTTAGGGGTTGTACGTGCGGGGCCTGAAGGAGCTAGATAGTGGTCGCACCTGCAGGAGATCTTCCGCATCTGCGAGTCTATAGATGCGGAGATAGGTAGGAGAGTCTAGCTACGCAGAAGTAGACATTTGGGCACAGAAGCGGACGTTTGGGTGCAGATGCAAATCTTGGAGCATAGGTGCGGATTGTGAAGGCTTAAGTGAATTCTGCAGGTGCGGAGTTTTCACCGCAAAAGCGGTTTCGCAGATGCAGAGTTTTGGCCGCAGAAGTGAAATGCCTGGGGCAGTGTATATAATTGAATGGTTCTGAGATTTAATTTATTTTTGGACTCGGATTTAAGGAAATATTTGAAGGAGATTTTAGTAGCATTCTAGAGGTAAGTCACTTTTGATTAGTTTTATTCATTAATATTGAATACCTATTGAATTTCTCACCTAGTTTATGTGTTTTTAAGGTGGAATTTTGGGAGTTTTGGACTTGGGATTACAGAGTAAAATTTTGAAATTTGAGTGACGATTTGATGTCGAAATTTGATAATTTTTGTATGGTTTGACTCATGGTTAAATAGGTATTCGAATTTTATGACTTTTTTGCATTCTGAGACATAGGCACGGGGTTGACCTTTTGAGTTGCATTTTTGACTTTTGTTGAAGTTACACTCCAGGTATTCTGTCTTAGTCCTGCTAAACTTAAAACCTTTATACTCAAGGACCTATTTCCGAATCTCCAGCCTCTCGTTAACACCACCTCACGTCTCATCAATCAGAACTATGTCGTCAGCGAATAACATACACCATGGAACCCCCCTTGAATATGGTGCGTCAATGCGTCCATCACCGGGCAAGTAAAAATGGGTTGAGCATAGATCCCTAATGCAACCCTATAACAACCATAAAATACTCTGAGATGCCTCTCATTGTCCTAACCTGAGTCTTAGCTCCATCATACATGTCCTTAATTGCCCTAATGTAAGCAACCGGCATGCCTTTCGCCTCCAGGCATCTCCAAAGAACATCCCTAGGTACCTTCTCATACGCTTTCTCCAAGTCAATAAACACCATCTGCAGATCCTTCTTCCTATTCCTGTACTATTCCACCAACCTCCTAATAAGGTGGATATCTTCCGTAGTTGAATGACCCGACATGAACCTGAAATAGTTATAGGATATAGACAAAGTTCTCCTCACTCTCTCTTCCACTACCCTCTCCCAAACATTCATGGTATGACTTAGTAACTTGATACCCCTATAGTTATTACAATTCTGGATATCCTCTTTATTTTTATACAATGGTACCTTCATATTCCACCTCCACTCATCTAACATCCTCTTCATCCTGAAAATAATATTGAACAACCCAGTCATCCACTCCAAACCTGCCCTACCCACACTCCTCCAAAATTCAACCGAAATTTCATCTTTTGCAATCGCTCTAACCCTACTCATCTTATGCATAGCCCCCACGACCTCCTCAATCCTAATGCGTCTATAGTACTCAAAGTCTTGGTGACTCTCGGAATGCCCCAATTCACCTAGCACAATATCCCTGTCCCCGTTTTTATTCAGAAGTTCATGAAAGCAAGTCTGTCATCTCCTTTTAATCTGAGCCTCTTCCAACAATAATCTATCTTCTTCATCTTTGATACACCTCACTTGGTCCAGATCCCAAGCCTTCCTTTCTCTTGCATTGGCCAATCGGAAGAGATTTTTATCCCCGTATTTATCCTCTAATTCCTCGTACAGATGAACAAACGCAATAGTCTTAGCCTCTGTGACCGACAACTTCGCCTCTCTCCTAGACACCTTATACCTCTCTTTGTTTGTTCTCTTATCCTCCTCGTCTATGATCCCTACTAACCTCGGTTACGCCACCTTCTTTTCCTCCACTTTGCCTTGGACCACTTCATTCTACCACCATCCGCCTTTGTGCCTGTCAGTGTAACCTTTCGAGATGCCTAATACCACTTTTACTGCCTTCCTAATATAGTTAGCCGTCATCGCCTACATAGCACACGCGTCCCCACTACTACTCCAGGCTCCCAATGTTAATAACCTCCCCTCCAACTCCCGAGCTTTACCCTTAGTCAAGGCTTCCCACCTGAACCTCGATCGTCCTTGTGCAACCTCTTCTTTCTCTTTATCGTAATACCAACGTCAATTACCAAGATCCTATGCTGCATCGCGAGGATCTCGCATGGTCAAACTCATTATAAGCAAAATTATTTCTTGCTTTAATTTGACTTTAATAACTTTTTATAAGGCACGACAAAATAATTTTTGACGTATGGCATACACGCGAACAATGACATATATATCCATGTAACCACGCAATAATATTTATTTTCTTTATTTTACCAAACCTGTCATAGAGGCGAGTTGTCTGGTATTCATCCAATCATGCATCACATATATTTATTCATTACTTTTATCACATATTTCCACATTCACCTTTAAGAATGGGTATGCGTTCTCAATGCTTATCACAAGTCACGTTATCTTCAAAGAATGGATCATAATCAGCAGCGTGCTTTATTATTTTTCATATCAATTTGATGGCATTGCCTTCACATTTTGAAGGACTATTTTGAGAACCCTTATTGTTGTCCTTTTATAATCATAGTGATGATTATCATTATTTTGATCTTTGGAACACTCACCTTTATTGTTCAATCACTTGTCTTCATTTAGACTTATTATGCGCCGCTACCATATTCACTTCAAGAATGGAGCAAATCAAGTGGAAATCTTCATGCCATTTCATGAAAAATATATTATTTTTCTTTAGTCATCATTATATCATCAATATGGTACAGTGGGACTCAAACTCAATATCTTACCAATATAAAGACATGTTAGGCCATAATGAATTGGGACTCAAACACGACTTTTATCATCATAGAGCATCAGGACTTGACCTCGATGTCTTACCCTCATGGTGCGTTGCTACTTGAATTGATATCATTAATAGCAAAGGACAAAAATAATTTTAAATATGAAGAAAATGCTTACCTCTTGAGTTAATCATTTCATAATGTCATTTGGATCTAATTCTCAAAAGTAGACTTTCATTTTCTCAAATCAGCTAAGTAATTAGTGTCAAACAGATATATGAATATGAAAATATAATATAATATTAAAAATTCACATGTGATCTTTGCTGCAATAAGCCTACTTCAAGATGACAATGATATGACTAGAATATTATGAAAAAATGATGTATCAAATAGAATAATCGTACTACTAGTTACCATGCACTTTTGTAGAAAATAAAAATTATGCTCTCTAAAAAAATAAAAAGATATAGCAGAACCTTTCAATCAGCGAACCAAAAAAAATAATGAACAAATCTCTGTCTACTATTTACTACTATATGCTTTCCACATAGAAATGATTCAACAAGTTAATTTGATAAGAACTATCATCAATGAAAATTTTAATGTAGTACATACTTCTTGATAAGATAAAATAGTTACGAGTATTATTATTATTGATATTTTATACTTCAATACCACACAATAAGGGGAGTTATTTGTGTGGTACTCAATTTTTTTTACTGAATTAGACGAACCTGGTTCTTCTATGTGTTCCAACTACTACTGTTTGCGAAATAATAAGTAAAGAAAATAAAGTACACAAAGATTTTTATGTGGAAAACATCTGGCTCAAAAGTGAAAAAAAATCACGACCTACTACTCAGTAGGATTTTCCCAAACTTTTACTAAAATCACTGAGTCAAAAACTGCATTTACAAAAACCCTTTTGTAAACCTAGGATTAACCCTAATCTCGTTGTGGCACAGAGCCTCAATTGTTGCGACAACTTCAAGTTAACTCTAACTTGAACACTCTAAGTATCTAATACAATTGCTTCTATAAAAGCTGAAAGGTACAATACAAAATCACCTACTATAATTTAAGTAGAATAAAAGATAGATACTTAGAACTGGTTCTTCTATCTTGTTCAAGTAGCTTCAAGGTTGCACTCTTGAATCACACATAAATTGCTTGCAAAATCGTCTTGTTCTTTTGCTCTAAATTTAAGTTTAACTTCTCTTTATATGCATTACCTGTAAAAAAAAAAAACAATGATATTTAATGGGCTAGTAATTAGAAATTAACTGGGATACAGATGCTACTTTTCTATCGTAGAAGAGTTCTAGTTGATCCCATACTCTAACACTATCCTCTTCCTAAACTATGTTCTCTTCATGTAAGGAATCTTTCTCTCCTTATCCAATATGCAACATTTTCGATCAGATCAAGAGATATTACTTCTGATAAGTTAGATTTATCTCCTTCACGTGCATCTCACATGTTTGGGTTGATCATGACTCTGCTTCACAAGATGGACCTGGTCCATGTCTAAATTCTTTTGTCAGTCTTCAAAACTTCACCTGTACTTGGGCCAACAATTATTATGTTATATTTGACATTAAAATAATGTATAATCATTATACTATGCATACTAAAATTGTATTATAAGGTAAAACCATAAACATACATAATAAAGTATAATTTAATTTCGTAGATTATTTAGTCTACCACATGGAACCTATTATTTAGTTCATGAAAATTTAAAATTTAACGATACTGTATTCATGAACAAGATGCTCAAGTTTATATTATGATGAAATATCACAACAAAACAATAATGAAGGAACCAACATTCATTCGGCGAAATATACTCGTATGTATATCTATATCGAAATATAAAACAATTGTTAGGCTTGATAATTTTGACAATAGATCATCGAGATATACTTTATCAAAAGTGGAATTCAACCTTGAGGTTAGAGACCTCGTATTGATAATGTGTTATGAAATTAAAGCAATTTAGTAAAACATGAACAAGAAATGGAGATAGAGAGAATGAAAAGATTTTCTTCTTCAATTGTGTGTATTTTCCTATCTATTACAAGGTATTTATATATGCATAAAAAATAAAGAAAAATATGCTATTAAATATGTCATTAAGCATTTGAAAGGAAGATCATAGAGTTACTCGTAACTTTATAAGTAATAAAGTAGCCTGAATTATGAAGATAATGAAAAAGAATAGACATCCACCATAATTTAATTTTTTTTTTTTTTATAACAGGGCTCCAATTTCTTTTTTCCCTCAATTAGGCACCAATTTCGACAAGGAAAAAAGGTACTACCTACTTTTTAGTGGGTTATCGGATCCTGAAATGCTAACCCGAATTGAACCAATTCGGTTGATTTCCCCCTCCACAAGACAGCAGCTGCGACCGACGGGTATAAATACAAATATATGTAAAGGCAATAATCCTTCAGAGAGAAGTTTGTTGAGCTAAGCAAACCAAAAAATCAAAAATGGAGAGACGTCAGAGTGAGGAAGAATTGAAGCAGAAGCTTCAAGAATTGCAGAAGCAGTTGGGAAAGAAACAAATATTTGAGGAAGCTGTTTCCTCTATCCGATCCCTTCTTCTTCAATACTATCCTTCTGCTTCCCCTTCTCTTCGTCATTCGGTAATTTTTCTCTTCCCTTTTTTCTGGGGTTTCCTTTTATTCTTGATTTATGTAACATGTATTAAGGGAATATTGATCCATTATTTTCCTTCTGCTATAGAAAATTCATATTACTTAATTTTGCTTTTGAGTTAATTTTGCTTGTGAGTTTTGATAGCTGCAGAATAAAAAAGTTTACTGGGTGAGTTTTTACTTCTTAGAGCTGAATTATTGAAAATAGGTTGCTATAGAATTAAATGAGTTGGTAGAGGAGATGAGGTTTGAGCCTTAACAAATTATGTAAATGATTGTGCACTTGGCACCTAAGCCTTGTTTTACACAATGCAAAATATTTTCTGAAACATTATTTTCATTGGAAAGTCATTTACCTAACAATATCATTCGCAATAGGGTGGGCTTGGAGGGGTGGTAATTGGTGATAACTTTATGTTTAGTGGAGAGTGGAAACATGTGTTTACATGGTGATATGGAGCAGGATTGGAATGAAAAATGGTCGGTGTAGATGTCAGTTGTTTTTTTCAATTTGATGTAAGATGATATCATTTAGAAAGTTTATTCCTGGAAAACATTTACCCTCACGCTGAATAGGGTCTAAAAGGAAGATGATCAACTAGGTTGTTGATTTTATTCTTGTTTCTTTGTTTAAAAGTTAAAACAAGAAAAGAAGAAAGGCGGGAGAGAGAGATAGCTTGTCTGTACGAAGTAGTCTGTGCCTATTATGCTGTCTAATTGATTAAGCTGATATCCATAACAATAATGATGAGCCATTTTGTTGTTTGTTGCTGACTGCGAAAGCCTTCTTCATACATTAGGTGGAACTTTTGTCTTTCTAGCTATTAGATTGTTTAGTTCCCAGTTAATATAACCATGAAGAAATTAAACAAGTGATCTTTTTGAAAAGAGAATTCAGAATAGGTCAATCCATAAAAGGGAACTAGTCCACATATTCATAGTCTTACTATTAATAATAGAAAGAGCTTGTGAGCAGTTCTCCTTTTTGTATCGCAGAAAAAATGACCAGCATATTGCTACATTTTAGAGAGATCCTAGTTTTCAGGGAAGGAGTTGTATTCCTTCTTCAGGAATACAATACACTAAGCAAAGGGTTTATTATAGGCTGGTTAGTAGTTGCACTATCTCTCTGCCTGGCTCTTTTGTTCTTATTTAAGAGACCCCGGGGGGGGGGGGGGGGGGGGAGTTTCCTGTAACAGATGTTGATAACTGTTTATTTGACCCCCAAATGCTCATACTCTTAGTTACTTTTCATTCTCAAGTAAATGGTTCTTGGAATGTGTGCCAGATGCTATGTGAAGAATATAGCATCTTCATTTTGTCTGTAATAGTCATCAGATCTCAATGCTTGCTTATTTGAGAATATTACACCAATGCTTTAAATCACCTTTGCCTCACCTCAAAGCCTTCAGGTGGGAGAGAGATTCGAACATACATAACATGCAACTGCCATGTCCATCATGTTCTATAGCAACTAGTGAGAGACATTAGCACGCACAATGTCACCTCGTTGTTTGTAATTTGCTCTGTTTTAATTATGGGTGTAATTCTTTTTCCCATCACGAACTATGGGTATGATTTAAGAAGGGTCTAGACAGGAGAATTAATATGTGGTAGTATTTACTTTGCTTTAAGTCTACTTTAAGTGCCTTTTCTTGCATAAGACTTATAATTAAAATGACAAGATATATTGGAAAAAGTACTTTAACTTGCATAAGATTCTGCTACTGTTGAATAAATCCAAGTAAATTCCAAATGCTTGCAGTTCTATACGGTTGTATGCCGGGTTGCCACCATTTTAAAGACAAGGTACACAATGCCTGGATTCTGGAATGCCGGTCTTCGGTTATTCCTTGAGGCTGAGCTCCTGGTGTCAGAGTCTTCTGAAAAGAAACATTTGCAAAGTTGCATTAGTCTGGCACGAGAGCAGTTAGCTGAAATACAGAATGAATCTCAGAATACAACAGCTACAGAAAATGGCTCAAATAGAAGTGCTGGTAAGACCCCTTTATGAAAATTTTGAGTATATCAGCCAGGTGCTCTGTTGCTACAAACATACGGACAAAAACGTTGCATGTATGTGATACTTATCCTGTTATTTTGATTCAGGATACCTTTTTGAAGGGCATCTAACTGTTGACCCTGAGCCTGAGCAGCCTGGCTGGCTTGTGCAGTCTAATCTTCTCACTGCTGCTGCTACACTGTTTGCTGGTGAATCCTCTGAAGGTCATTTAGCCGGTGCTGATGCTTCAGAAGGTGCTCGCAACGTACTTGAGGAGCTGGTTGCTAGACTAGATAATATAATCCCAGAGGTATCTCTAGTTTTAGTCTAGTCTCGCATGCAACTGATGCCTGTAATTTTCACTCAGTGAACGCTGAACAGCAGTATGTCAAGGGTGTCTTTCGTTTGGGAGTTTCCTAAACTAGTTACTGGGTTCTCACATGAAAAAAATGAGTTAAAAGAATGAAATTGATGCACTTTTGTTTTATTTCTCATTTGCTAACCACTTGTTTACTATGTAAATAAGTATCTGAGAAAAAAGGTTCTTGAAAGGACAATTTTAGTTAACACTAGTCCTAGCTTTACCTCGGATGCATGCTTCTTGATTTAAATTTTAAGAAAGAAAAACTTGTTAAAGGGGAATTGTATGGATTCTTCCTAGGCCAATACAAGTTGGCTTGAAATAATGACAATTCTAATTTGTTCTATTTAAGATACTGGACGATGGTCCTGCTGCCCCGAGAGCACCACCTGCCAGTAAAAAAGTTGTGGCAAACCTCCCAGTTACTACAGTCACAGATAAGTTCTTGACGAAGATGGGTGCGGATGCGGAATGTGCAATTTGCAAGGAAGTGTTAGTTGTAGATGACAAGATGCAAGAGTTGCCCTGCAAGCATATGTTTCACCCTCCTTGCCTGAAGCCATGGCTGGTATAGAAGTGAAACTTTGCTTCGTTTTATTCTTTCCAATAGCAATTTTTTAATTCTTCCAAAACTCTCATGGTTTGTTTAACAGGATGAGCACAATTCTTGTCCAATTTGTCGGCATGAGTTGCTCACAGATGATCATCACTATGAAAGCTGGAAGGAGCGGGAAAAGGAAGCAGAGGAAGAAAGAAAAGGAGCTGCTAATGCAGTACGTGAGGGTGAATACATGTATGTATAATGCACAATACTCAAGTGCAAGTGAACAGCAAGCACGTGGATTGTATATGGATGATTTTTCTGGAAGATAAAGGACTACGATAATGAATTCTCTAAAGTCTCGAAAACAAGTAAGATATAATGCAAGTGACTGAGAGCTAACCGATGTACCAGGTTGCTGGAAAACATTTTATTAGAATACTGAAACTCTTTGTGCCATTCTTTTGAATATTTTTTGTTCATACATATTTTCTGTCAAAAGTCGTCATGGTAATTTGATTGCCATCATAGCTCTTTAGACTTAGTCCACTCTAAGTGTGATCAAACCCTCTTATCTGGGTGATTCCGAACAATTTAAGCATAATTTGTTGTGATGTAAGACTCAAAAACATTTCACTGTTGATCAGCTGATGTGGTTTCAGGGATTCAATCTCTGACTCAGCTAATTGGTCATCAGTTTACTTGAACTAGCTTTCAACTCAACTGAACTAGTCTTCTCCTTGCCTAGTTCGTAGTTCGTCTGAACTGTCACTCGACTCATTTGAACTAGTCTTCTGCTTTGGCGATTTTTGAAGAGGGATTTTAACACCAAATTATTTGTTTGTTTTCTTAAACTAGTTTATTTAAATTTTCATCAACACCCATTAGATTTTTAGGCCTAAATCTTGTTCTTTAAGGGTAGAAATTAGGAATTTTGGGAGAATTGGGAATTTTACAAATTTGGGAATTTAGACCTCGATTTGAGGTCATATTTTGAAACTAATTACATATATGGGCTCTTAGGTGAATGGGTAATTGGATTTTGGTTCGAACCTTAAGTTTTGACCAAGCGGGCCCGGGGTTGAATTTTAGACTTTTTGGGGAATTATCGGGAAATCTATAATTATGCATTAGAATTGGTTTCTTTGGCTTTAATTGATGATAATAAGTTAATTATGAATAGATTCAGGTGGATTAGAAGTGGAAACTAAGAGAAAAACGGTGTTTGAGGCTTGAGTTTGACCGTGGAATCCAGGTAAGTGTTGTGGCTAACCTTAGCCGGAGGGATTAGGTATTGTTGCCTTATTTGCTACATGTTTATTTGTTAAGTATGACGTATAGGTGAGGTGACGAGTATCTATACATTGTTGTCGGGTCATAGGATGTGAGTGAGTCTTATACCTATGACCTTGGTGTTCCTTTATTCGTACCGTTCTTGCTTAAACTGGTTATCGTTCATGTTAAACAAGTTTTATTATGTTTTTCTTAGCTTCTGGATATTAGTTGAGTATTGTCTCAAGTTGAGATTTATGTTGTGAAGTTAAGTGATGAAATAAGAGTCCTAAGAAGGATAATAAGGAATTAGGACAACCATCCCAATGGCCACCTTGTTCACTACACATATGACAAAAATTTCTCATCCATAAGATTGAGATTTACAATTTTGCCACAAGTGTGGTCCTCCACAATACGGACAAGGATCACCATAATAAGTATAACCAATATTCGACCAATTATCATTCCAAGATGCCATATCAACAAAGATAGTAAATATTAAACTAAGATTAAAATAATAAAATAAAATAAAAAATTTGAGTAGACAAAAAGTAAAAATCTAATCTAGTAAGACCAGTTAATTTCTAAGTCCCCAGCAACGACGCCAAAAACTTGTTGCTCCCAAACGCACACGCAAGTATAAGTGGTCGATAAGTAATATATGATTGTAAGTTTAGATATCATACCCACAAGGACTTGTGATTAACTATCAACTAAATTAAACCAAACAATTAATCTATTCAAGTGAATTCCAAAGTATGAATATTTAACTGAAGATAATCTAGAGTAGTAAACTAAGAAACAAAGGAAACAAATTGGAGAACTTAGACACGAATTCAATGGGAGAGAATATTCTAGAGCTATGGGTTAGCTAACAATCCCGTTGAGTTTTCTACCTAAATTGTCTAATTAATGTATCTAGTTTATTGATTGACGGGGTTAATATTGCTTGTAGCCTTCTCCCGAAGTACAACTCGCCTATTCAAGCTAACCTAACGCCTATATTCTTATGGAATTAGAATTAACAAAAACGCATTTATAATTCCCGTATAATAATCAAGAAAGGCGATTAGGTATATTCCTATCCTAACCGCAAATTCGCTCCCCCTAAGAGCTAAGATCTTGCTCTACTCAATCTTATATGCAACTAGAATTTCCTCTCCCGAGTTTAATCCTAGATTCGTCGATAGTATTCGATTGGTGATCAAGCAATCAAATAATTAAGCGCAAGATTAAATAAATAAACTATATGATAAAATAATAAGAACAATTCAAGCTTTAAACAACAACGTTCATGTAGCACCCAAAACTCTAGAACTAATAATATGAAACTAAAGGAAGAGAAGAGAAGAATAACTAGTTAGAAGCCTCCTCCAAGTGTGGTGTGTGTTCCCCCACGTGAATTCTCCTTCGAAGTGTGTTGGATCTCTCCCAAGTGGCGTCCTCTCCTCAAAAAATATGTTTAGTCTTGCTTTTATAAATGTTAGGTAGGTCTAGGGCCGAAATAACCTTGTCTCGGGCAAAATTGGAGAAAATTCAAGTCATTGGCGTCCTGGCGAGCGCCAGGCGCCATCCACGGTGCTCCAATATTTTAGCTTTTGTTTTGGCACCACAGGTAGGGCTGGGCGCCACCTGTGGCGCTGAAATATGCCCTTTCCCTATTTTCGTCCGTTTTGGCTCTAATTTTGCACATATCGCCCCCGATTGCTCCCGCATCATTCCTACACATAAAAACACATCAAATTAATATAAATAAACACACTTCACATCCTAAATCAACGAAACAAAAGCAAGATATGAGGTGATATCCATACAAATATATATACTTTAAGCACAACATCACCATGCTAGACCAGATGCTGGGAATGAGCCCCTCAATAAACCGGCGAATTGTCTCACAAACAATAGAAACCAAGGACGGTGCATGTCTGGCCAAGTCACTGAAACGGACAATATACTTCGAAAAAGTGATAGAATCCTAGCGCAAATTCTCTAACTCCACGCGACATGTGTTCGTGAGGCTTTAAGGGACATACTCCCTCAAAAACATATCCGAAAACTAGGTCCATGTAAGGAAAGCTGCCTCAGCCGGACTGTCTAACTCAAAAGTATGCCATCACTGATAGGCTGCCCCTCGAAGTTGGAAGGCAGTGAAGGAAACCTCACTAGACTTTGCTATGCCCATAGTACAGAGGATACGGTGGCACTCCTTTAGAAATCCCTGAGCATCCCCGAATGCTAGACCACTAAATGTAGTAGGGTCGTACTTCTTGTACCTCTTAAGCCTCTGCTGCTCCTCCTCTAAAACCGCTTCCCTACTCTCGGGCTGAGTTGGTACTAAAGGCTGTACCAGTATAACCTCTAGGATCTGATCAACCTGAACCCGCTACTCTAGAGTGCGGGCGGCGGGAGTCTGTGCTCCTCCCCCGGCCTGAGATATGGCTGTAGCAAGGGGAATCAACCCTGCCTGAGCTAGAGTGTTGTACATGCTCATTGATAATAGGTGAATTTGACTATAATCACACCTTAAATAATCACCTTCTTGTGTAATTTAAATGCTAAAAGTGATAACAAAATGCTCTTATTAGTGTTTTTCATGGTTTGCAGGTGATAAATGTATAAGGAAAGGCTAAGGAGCAGTTTTGGAGTAAAAAATTGTAGAAAAGAGGCCAAATGTTTAAATTCCCATTGAAGCTACGCCATGCCAGCCCTTGGGTTTCAGAAAATACGTTTGACCGCGGTTCTACCGCGACCTCGGCAGAACCGCGGTGGAAGGCAGCTTCAGAAGTTTAGAAGTTCAGAGAGGGTGATTGGCCGCGGTTCTACCGCGACCGCGACCGCGACCGCGATCGCGGCAGAACCGCGGCAGGTGCAGGAAGTTCAGGGGTCAAAGTGCAAATACGGGAGTTTTAGACCTAAACCCTATTTAAAACATTAGACTTCACCCAAGAGAGGCATGTATTAATTTTTAGGGTTTCTTAGCAAGGAAAACCATTGTGAGAGAATACTTCAAATATCTTTCTTCTTTGCTTTTGATTTTGATGATGAATTCTATCTTAGTTTATTTACCCATAGCCATGAGTAGCTAAATTCCTTGTCTAAGGTTTTGATGGAACCTATTGGGTGATGAACTTCTTGTTTATGTGAATACAAATTGCTAGTTTAATCTCTATTTGTTCACCTTCGTATTTATTGTAGTTAATTGACAGGATCCTCAATTAGCTGTGCCAATTTAGTGTGCATAACTTGAAAAAAAGTGCATATTTAGGTTATTGTTGAACAACATCACTCCTAGATTATTAGAGGAATCTATAATTGTGGGTTTAAAGGCGGGATTAGGGATAACGAAGCCTTGGGTGTAATCTAAAGTGAATCGTGCTAAATAAAGTAAGCTAGTGTATCTCGGGAGAGTGCAATAGTAAATTACTGTTATTACTCGGGGGAGATTTACGGTAAGATTAACATTCATGATTGATAGAGATGTGTTGGTAAATTTGTATGAGCATAAACAGAAGGGATTCCATCAATAGGGGAAATCATTACCTTAGCTTTTTCTCATTATTGTCTACAACTTTATTTAGTTTAGTTTAAATCTATTTAGTCAATTGCAAAACTAGTTGATAAAGAACATTCAACTTAGATTTGAATATTTGGGAAGCTGGTTCTTGAAAAATTAGTGGATTTGAAGATAGTGGTTGATAGGTTAACTCTCTGTGGATTCGACCCTGGGCGTAATACTCGGGTTATATTTGCAATGTCCGCAGAGTCCTTTTTATAAGGCATAGTTGGGCGTGATCAAATTTTGGTGCCGTTGCCGGGGAGTTAACAGAATTATCAATTGCCATTTACAGAAATACAAAGATTCTTATTGTAGTCAGTTTTCTCTCTACCAAATTTTTCATTGAAAATTTAACGGTTGTTGACTTGGTTGCTCAGGTGTATGCCTAGAAAGTCTACGAGGACTGGAGAACTACTTGAAGGACTCTCAGACCCCGAGCAAACATTCCGGGCATTGAACCGTGCCAACAAAAGAATTCAACAATCCCAACAAACACTCAAAATCGAAATTAACATGGGAAACGTAAATGATCCCAATGGAAACGTCAGGAATGAGCAAGCTAGCTTAAATGCCAAGGAATGGGCACCTCCTGTGCCTGAGGGTGCATTATATGACTGGGCACAACCAACAACTGACAATTTGGCCACTGCCATTGTTGTGCCTGCAATACAAGCTGAATCGCTCCAGATCACAAACAATATGCTACACTTGTTGCAAAACAAGGGACTCTTTTCTGGGACACAAATAGAAGATCCTC
>MU728803.1:14492-96028 GCA_026770625.1 Nicotiana glauca
CTTTGCCCCTCAAATTGGCCTCCACGCGCGTCGAAACTAGCCAAAAATAGAGCGAATACATCACAATATGCAAATGGGACAATACCCAATCGAAAACAATCAAAATATAACAAAAATCTTGAAACTAGCAAAACCCGAGCCCCGGGCCCGCTTCTCGAAAAATTATGAAATTCATATTTCCGGAATCCTCGTCTCGCCACGAGTCCGTACATACCAAGAACTCCCAAATCGGACCAATAATGGCCCCTCAAATCCTAAATTTAGTATTTTTTTCTCCAAGCCCTAATTTCTTAAAATTTTGCTACATTTTCCTGAATTCCATGGATGATTCTTCAATAAAAGCATGTATTTAACTCATAAGACTTACCTCCAACGATTACCAGTCGAAACCCCTTCAATTCCCATCAAAATACTCCCAAGATGCTCATAAATGGTGGAAGAAATGAGTTGGTTCGCGGATGAAATGTCCTTAAAACATTCTGTCCAGTCCTGAAATTCCTTCATCGCGTTCGCGACCTTGGTCACGCGAACGCGAAGGCCAAAATTCTCTGGGCTCAAATTTACTCTTCGCGAACGCGGAGCCCGTCCCGCGAACACGATGCTTCAGCTAACAGACCTACGCGATCGCGGCCAGTGCCTCACGAACGCGAAGGCCAAAAACTCCTGAGCCTCCATTCCTTATACGCGAACGCGGAACGCCGAACGCGAACGCAAACGCGATGAGAAGCCTAATGACCCTTCACGAACGCGGCCTTGACCCTCGCGAACGCGTAGCTTCCAGAACCCTGCCCTTCGCGAACGCGATCTACACCACGTGAACGTGAAGGCTAAAGAACCTGCAACAAAATGACAGCAAAAATTGCTACTTTCAAAGCCGAAAATGGTCCGATTGACCACCCGAAACTCACCCGAGGCCCTCAGGACCTCAACCAAACATGCTAACATATCCCTTAACATCTTTCAAACTTGTTCCAATCTTCACAACACATCAAACAACAATTAAATCATAAATTTTCATCGGATTCAAGCTTAAGTTCTTTAAAAACTTCCAAATCACGCAGTCGATCAAAAACCCAACCAAACGACGTCCGAATGACCTGAAAATTTGCAGACATATCCAAAATCACCTAACGAAGCTACTGCAACTCTCGGAATTCCATTCCGACCCTCGGATCAAAATCTCACCTATCAACCGGAATCCGCCAAAATTCAAACTTCGCCAATTCAAGCCTAATTCTACACCGGACCTCCAAATTCAATTCCGATCGCACTTCTAAGTCACAAATCATCACCCGAAACTAGTCGAATCATCGGAATTCAATTTTGAGCCCTCTAACTCATAAGTCAACATCCGGTTGATTTTTCCAACTTAAGTATTCTTAAAAGAGACTAAGTGTCTCATTTCCATCCAAACTCTATCCGAATTACTTCAAATTCACCAAAAACATGTAATGAAACATATAGAGGCATAAAATAGGGAAAACGGGGCAGAAATACCTGAGACGACGGGTCGGGTCGTTACATACATTCCCTACGACAACAATAGCCCATCCTGAGTCCGAGCTCACCTTCCAGTTGCACAAGTCCATTCGCCCCTTGCGGACGTAAAAAATGTGCGGCAACATCCTTCCAAATTTAGGGTTATGCTGCACCCTCCTCTATTTCAAGCAGCTCCTTTCCGCCATATCAATCTTCTGCCGCTTAATAGCCCATACTTCACCTCATACCCGCAGGCTTTAATCACCAATCATTAAAATCCCCAATTCGATCCAAACTCTCTTTAAGGCGCGTAGTCATCCTACAACCAAGCCCATATGCAACACCCGCCACTTTCACACTTTGGCGGAACTCATCTCTTTGATTAAACCACTCGACCTTGCTCCTCATACTTGGCCTTCTAGAAGTTTTAATCACCACCTGACACTTCCCACATGACCTTTCTCATACTTTTGCTGCTCCGTTGTTGCCTTAATAAAATGTATCTTCCTGGAACTTGAATCCATAATTTTTTACTAACTTTATACTTTTATGAAGGTCATCTTCTCGAACCACCATATTGAAATACTGATTTAATCCAGAACCACCGCACCCTGCAATATCTGATAGTTGTATCTCCAATACTATTTCACAATATCTTGCCCCAAGGCAAATTGTAGCAGATTATAACACCAAAAAACTTAAAGCATTCAATTAGTACAACAACTCTCCCATATAGAGGAGAACTCCACCACGCTTGCAATTACCACGTTTCATTACTTCCACTAGTCCACATCTGACCATCCTTAATTCGATTTCTCTCCCTTGCCGGGAATAAATTCTGAATCCCTTTGATTAAACACTAAGTAAACCTCCCTTCAATTCATTCACTACCCCGACACGTGGGCAAACACCCTACCATCACAACAACACTGCGGAATAATCGCTCATAAGTATTATGGCAACTTGTGCCTAGTCTCAAGGCTCTTAGAAGTTCTGTTACTGAGCTGAAACAATAGAATATCCTTCCATAAGGCGACCATAATAGTCACATCAACTATACCGGGAGAATCATCCCGCACCACATCTGTAGTGCTATTTCAATTTTTCAACTTTCGATTTATGACAAGCGCTCGCGTAAGATTGAGTAGGAAGAAATCAAAGGCATAAGCCTCAAAGGGATCGAACTGCACGATAAGGAAATCAAGAAGGGAAGTACTCCTAACAGCCCTGTAGCCTCCCGAGGATAAGTACAGACATCTTCGTACCGATCCACGAGACTCTACTAGACTTGCTCATGACTCGTGAGACCGACAGGTACCTAGTGCTCTGATACCATGTTGTCACGACCCAAAATCCACTAAGGGTCGTGGTGGCGCCGGACATCTCTGTCAGGCCAGCCAACTAAATTATCAATTAATTCCTCTTTTAATACATTTTGAAAATCTAAGGTTTTTTATTCCATTTTTATAAATAAAAGTTCACAACTTGAATTCAAATTTAAATAATAACAATTAGCACAAACCCGTTGAAACCCATCCTAGAAACCCGGTGTCACAAGTACATGAGCAACTACATATAAGAGAAATAAAATACAACATCCATTCGGAATACAGTGGACGGAAAGTAAATACAGTACACTGGAAGGGACTACCCTAGCTGCGGTCGCCTCAAATGATGCAACTCACCTAGTCCCAGCATCATCCATGCTGCTACGCCCAATAGGCTGCTAGAGGTATATATACTTCTGCAACAAAAATGCACATAAGTGTAGTATGAGTACGTAATCAACGTGTACTCAGTGAGTATCCCGCCTAATCCCGAAGGGGTAGAGATGATATGGCCAACTCCGACACTCACTAGAGGTCAATTAGCAATATTCTATAGGTGCGAGAATAATCATGGATTTGTATAAAAGTTCTGATTGTGAAGCCAACAATCAGGTAAACACATTCAACAATAAATCAAGGGCTTCTAAAGTCTGTTCTTTATTATCTTGTCAGTTTATACGACCCTTAGTGGATTTTGGGTCCTAACTACCTGGACAACAGCATAATAGTAGCTACGCACGGACTCTCGTCACCTCGTGAGTACGTAGCCCCCACAAATAGGAGCACATAATCCATTACTTCACCTATGGGATAAATTCCCCCTCACAAGATTAGAAAGGAGACTCACCTCGTTCCGAAGATCTACAACCGACATTCTACATTCTTCCAAAGACTTTCACCAATGCACAATGCTCCAAAACTAGCCAACGATAATATAAATCCATTAATATATGCTAAATTATACTTTACAACCCAATTTATAACCATTTCTAACCCCGAACGAAAAGTTGACAAAAATGCCCTCGAGCCCACGTGCCCGGATTCCAAAATTTCTCGAAGATAAAGGTTACCCATGACCTTAGGAACTCAAATATAAAATATTTTCTTAATTCCATACTCAAAATCGTGGCTAAATCCAAGAATACGATTTTCTAGGTTTTCCACCAAAAATCCCAATTTTTATACTAATTTCCATGCCTAATTCCATGTATAAACCTTGTATTTAACTCAAAGCTAGCATAAATTACTTACCTCATGACAAGTGACGAAAATGGCGTCCCCAAGCTGCTCCCCATCGACTCCAATGGAAGAAAAATGGGGTTGAAATGAGCTCAACCCCGAACTTAAAACATCCTCACTGCCCCAGTTTTAAAATGTTTTTGTCCTGCAATGCCTGTCTTAGCATATAGTGGTCCTGCTATTTTTTCTAAGTCTTTTATAAAATTTCTTACATAATTTACTATTCCTAAAAACTTTTGTAGTTCTTTAGTATTGTCCAATTTATCTGGCATTTTCAGTACCTTTTTGGCTATATAGGGTTGTAATTTTATTTTTCCATCTTCTAAAACTACTCCTAAAAAATTTATATAATTTTTACATAATTTTATTTTCTTTTTACTAATTATTATTCTATTATCCACAAATAATCTAAATACTGTCTGTAGATGTCCTAAATGTTCCTTAATATCCTTACTAAAAACTAATATATCATCCACATATACTAAAACAAATCACTTGTATTCTCCAAATATACTATCCATTTTTCGTTGGAAAATTGGTGGAGCCGTTTTTAGTCTGAATGGTATTACTAACCATTTGAAATGCCCTTCTGGACAAGTAAATGCTGTCCATTCGATGCTTTCTTCATACATTTTTAGTTGCCAATATCCCGATTTACAATCAAATTTACTGAATATCTTTTTTTCTTGTATTCTATTTATTAGTTCTGTTTTATCAGGTAACTTATATCCATCAGTTCTAATGTTATCATTAAGTCTCTTATAGTTTATTACCATTCTTGCTTTTCATCTTACTATTTCACTATGATTTCTAACCATGAAGGCTGTTGACCTATGTTTAGAAGTAGATCTCTTTATTACTCCTAAATTCACGAGTTCTTTAATTTAAATTTTAAAGTCTTCTAAATCTTGGTTTGTATTCAATCTTGTCCTTATCCTGGTTGCAGTTTCTATAGTTTGTACTGGTGTCTGTGTAATATTTTTAAAAAATATTACTCCATCTCTGCTAAGTAGGCAGCTACCATTGTTATGTAATATAAAACTTAATCCCAATACAAAGTCTACATTTATATTTAAGTCTCTTACCCATATTTTATCTACCTTGTAACTAGATTTTTATAATCCAAACATGTGTTTATAAAGCTAATATGAGATTTATCCATATAATGACTGTATATATTGTGGGTTCCATCCATCTACATAGCCGCAACTTGCTTATCTAAGGTTTTGATTAAATTTGGTGGAACTATCTTTTTATTTATTATACATCTTGTACATCCGGAATCTAGTAAAGCTAATGTTTCTATTTCGTAATCTTCTATTTTAATTCTTGCTAAAAATTTTATTGTACTTAATCTTTTGTCTTCGTTACATATCAGCGTATCATAGTTTTCTATACTCGTTAACTCTTCATCTACTTCTGTTTTATTTTCTCTATTGTCTTCTAATTTCTATTTTTCCTTTTTCATTTTTTATATTCTTTTTTCTAATTCATTTATTCTAGTTTCTAGTGTTATCATTCTCAAATTAATAGTAGAATCATTTATCTCTTTGTATTTTTTTTCTTTATTTATTTTTGTTTCAAATTCTTTTTCTATATACGAAATACATCCCTCTAAGTATCATAATTTACATTTAGTCCTTTTATCTTTACTAGGGTACCATTTACATATAAAATATTGATTACTATGTAATCCTTTATTTCATTCAAAATTATGGGTTGTCACGACCCAAACCCCGGTCGTGATGGCGCCCAACACCTTGTTAGGCAAGCCCGACCATTCGAACACTCTCAACCCAAAATACAAAGCCCCTTATATGTTATTTGAATTTAAAACGTCAGTTAAGCAAAACTCAAACTGCGGTAACAATAAAAATAGTGCAGAAACCATAATAATATCAATACAGCCCCTATCAGATTTGGCGTCACGAGTCAAAGCCTCTAGATACAACTGAGCAACATCCTATACATATGAAAGTCTAGATGCGGAACTAAAAGAAAGGAAAAAGGAGAAATCGGGTTCTGCGGAAGTCAGGCAGCTACCTCGATGACTCCGACAGTGAACTAGGCAGCAGCAACAAACTCAGCTATGCCTCCGGGATCCCTGTATCTGCACACAAGGTGCAGGGAGTAAAGTGAGTACTCTGACTCAGTGAGTAATAGCAATAAATAACAACTGAAAGTAAGAATTCTCATAGAAACACTACACAGTTCTATAACCAACAGTAAAGGCAGTAAACAACAGCGGAGCAGGGAAAACATGTGAAAATCTCTCAAAGTCCGGCAATTTACCAACGCTGCTGCGGCGCGCAGCCTGATTCGTACAAAATACTGCTGCGGCATGCAGCCTGATCCAATAATAATATATACTGCTGCGGCGCGCAGCCCGATCCAATAATAATATATACTATTGTGGCACGCAGCCCGATCCAATAATCATAGTCGACTACGCTCACTGGGGGTGTGCAGACTCCGAAGGGACTCCTATAGCCCAAGCGCTATAATACTGCGGCGTGCAATACGATCCATATACTATATCACTGCGGGTGCAGTCCGATCCATATAATATACTACTGCAGCATGCAGTCCGATCCATATATGTATATGTATATACTGTTGCGGCGTGCAACCTAATCCGGTGTATACTAAATACCCTCACGATGGGGTCCTTGACCCCTCTCAGTCAATATAGACTTGTCCTCTCGGGCCCACTCAGCTAAGACAGGGTTTCCAACCCCAGGCATTCCCCATTTATAGTGCAAATTGCTAAGACAGGTTCATATTATGTTTTACCGTTAAGAATATAACTGAGAGTATAATTTCAACAGGTAAAGTGAGATCATTAGCTCAACATGATCCCTAAGGGTTCTACAGATCGACACAAGGCCCCAAACATGGCAACTAGCCCAAAATATACTAATATTAACTCGGTCTCAGTCAAAAGTACAGTAGAGTTATCAATCGGGATGGACCGAGTCTGAATCCCCAACAGTAACATCACCACGCTCATCATATAGCGCGCATCTCATCTCAACATAGCACTATATAGTGAAAATACGGGGTTTCAAACCCTCAGTACATCATTTACAACCATTACTCACCTCAAGCCGGCCGAAATCCTAGCTCGCCTTGCGCTTTCCTTAGAATCTGACCAAAACCACAAGGAATACGTTTAATATGCTAATGGGACATAACCCAATTGAAAGAACTCGAAAGACACCCAAAAAATACGAAGTTGGCAAAACCCGAGCCCCGGGCCCACTTCTCAAAAAATTAGAAAATTCACATCACTGGATTCCTTATCTTGCCACGAGTCTATGCATATCAAATTTACCAAAATCAGAGTCCATTTGACCCTTCAAATTCCATTTTTAAATCACCAAATTCCAAGCCCTAGCTTTACCCTCTTTTGATGAATTTCAACCAAATTTCCATGTTAAATCTATCATAATTTCATGTATTTAGGCCAAGGAACTTACCTCCAATCACCTAGTCAAAATACCCCTTCAATCCCGTCCAAGAGTTCTCAAGCTTGTTAAAAAATGGAGGACATGGACTAAGCTTCGCGGAACAAAAATGAACATTAAAACCCTTCTGATAACAGGGATTTACGCATCTGCGGTCCCTTTTACGCATCCGCGACCACCGCATCTGCGGTCATCTTACGCTTCTGCGGAACCTCATTAAAAATCCCAAAACTGCTTATGCGGTCACCCTTCCGCATATGCGAATAACTTCCGCTTCTGCAGAAACATCCAACGACGCAGATGCGGATTCCCTTCCGCACCTGCGGTTCCTTCCTTCCTCAACCAGCACCGCACCTGCGCTCTTCTCCTCACCTGCGCAACCGCATCTGCGGTTCCTTTCCACAGATGCGGAAATACCTGATGCCAGACAAAACCTGCAATTTCTGAACTCCAAATTTCATCCCGTTAGTCATCCGAAATCACCCCGAGGCCCCCGGGACCTCAACCAAAATCACCAAGATAAACCAAAACATCATACGAACTTGTTCCAATCATCAAAACACATCAAACAATGCTAAAGCCATCAATTCGCATCGGATTCAAGCCTAAGTTTCTTCAAAACTTTCGAAACTCACATTCAATCAAAAACCCGACCAGACGACGTCCGAATGACCTGAAATTTTGCACACATATTCAAAATCACGTAACGGAGCTACAACAACTCTCAGATTTTTACTCCGACCCTCAGATCAAAATCTCACCTATCAATCGAAATTCGCCAAAATTCAACTTCGCCAATTCAAGCCTAATTCTATACCGGACCTCCAAATCCAATTCCGATCGCACTCCTAAGCCACAAATCATCCCCCGAAGCTAACCGAATCACTGGAATTTGCATCTGAGCCCTCTAACTATATAGTCAAGTTGTGGTTGACGTTTCCAAAACAATCTCCCTTCTAAGTGGCTAAGTGCCTCATTTCCAACTAAAACCAATTCAGTTCAACCCGATCAACTCAAATACTGATATTAAAACATAAAGAAACACAATGTGGGGGAAACGGGGTGGTATCTCACATGACGACAGGCCGGGTCGTCACATCCTCCCCAAGTAAAATAAATGCTCGTCCTCGAGCGGGTCAAGAAACATACCTAGAGTCTCAAACAAGTGAGGATATCTGCTCCACATCTCCCGCTCGGTCTCCTAAGTAGCCTCCTCCACGGGCTGACCTCTCCACTGCACCTTCACCGACGTTATATCCTTTGACCTCAATCTCCAAACCTGACGACCCAAAATAGCCATTGGCTCCACATCATAGGTCAAATCATCTTCCAATTGTACTGTACTGAAGTCCAACACATGAGAAGGGTCCCTAACATACTTCCGGAGCATAGATACATGGAATACCGGGTGAACTCCCGACAGGCTGGGTGGCAAAGCAAGCATATATGCCACCTCCTCAATCCTCCGAAGTAACTCAAAGGGGCCAATGAACCTCAGACTCAGCTTTCCTTTCTTTCCAAACCTCATGACACCCTTCATAAGTGAAACCTTCAACAAGACCTTCTCGCACACTGCGTAAGATACATCTCGAACCTTTCGGTCCGCATAACTCTTCTGACGCGACTGAGCTGTGCGAAGTCTCTCTTGGATCACCTTTACCTTATCTAAGGCATCCTGGACCAACTCTGTCTCCAAAAACCTAGCCTTGCCAGGCTCAAACCAACCAAGTGGAGATCTACACCGTCTCCCATAAAGGCCTCATATGGCGCCATCTGAATGCTAGATTGATAGCTGTTGTTCTAAGCAAACTCTACAAGAGGCAAGAAATCAGCCCAAGAACCTCCAAAATCAATAGCAAAGGCACGCAACATGTCCTCCAATATCTGAATGGTACGCTCGGACTGCCCGTACGTCTGAGGGTGAAACATTGTGCTCAACTCTACCTGCGTCTCACTGAAAAGTCCTCCAGAACTGAGAGGTAAACTGAGTACCCCTATCTGATATGATGGAAACTGGGACCCCATGCAACCGTACAATCTCCCGGATGAAAATCTCTGCTAACCGCTCCGAATAATAGGTGGTACACACCGGAATGAAGTGTGCGGACTTGATCAGCCGATCTACAATCACCCAAATCGAATCAAATTTCCTCGTTGTCCGAGGGAGCCCACTCACAAAGTCCATAGTAATCCTCTCCCACTTCCATTCGGGGATATCCAAGTGCTGAAGTACACCACCGGGCCTCTGGTGCTCATACTTGACCTGCTGACAGGTGAGACACCGAGCTCCATAACTCACAACATCCTTCTTCATTCTCCTCCACCAGTAATGCTGTCTCAAATCCTGATACATATTTGCGGCACCTGGATGAATAGAGTACCACGAGCTATGGGCCTCCTCCAATATCAACTCCCGAAGCCCATCCACATTGGGCACGCAAATCCAGCCCTGCATCCTCAATGCACCATCACTATCAATATACATATCCCTAGCATCATCATGCTGAACCATGTCCTTAAGGACAAGCAAATGTGGATCAACATACTGGCGCTCTCTAATGCGGTCATACAAGGAAGACCGAGAAACCACACAAGCCAACACTCGACTAGGCTCCGAAATATCTAGCCTCACCATCCGATTGGCCAGATCCTGGACATCAACTGCAAAGGGCCTCTCCCCAACTGGAATGTACGCCAAGCTACCCATACTCATCGCCTTTCGGCTCAAAGCATCGGCCACTACATTGGCCTTCCCCGGATGATACAAAATGGTAATGTCATAATCCTTGAGCAACTCAAGCCATCTCCACTGCCTCAAATTAAGGTCCTTCTGTTTAAACAAATGCTGAAGACTGTGATGATCGGTATATATCTCACAAGATACGCCATACAAGTAGTGCCTTCAAATCATCAAAGCATGAACTATAGCAGCCAACTCCAAGTCATGCACAGGGTAGTTCTTCTCATGGGGCTTCAGCTGACGAGAAGCATATGCAATAAATCTTCCCTCCTGCATCAACACGCATCCGATCCCAACTCTAGAAGCATCACAATACACAGTGTAAGAACCTGAAGCTGATGGAAATACCAACACTAGAGTTGTGGTCAAAGCTGTCTTGAGCTTCTGAAAGCTATCCTCACACTCCTCGGACCAAACGAATGGAGCACCCTTCTGAGTCAACCTGGTCAAGGGCGATGCAATAGAAGAAAATCCCTAAAAAAACCGGCGATAATACCCTGCCAACCCAAGGAAACTACGAATCTCTGTGGCTGAGGTTGGTCTAGGCCAACTTTGTACCACCTCTACCTTCTTCGGATCAACCTAGATACCATCACTGGACACCACGTGTCCTAGAAAATCCACATACCCAAGCCAGAACTCACATTTAGAGAACTTTGCATAAAGCTTCTTCTCCCTCAATCTCTGCAACACTACTCTCAAATGCTGTGCATGCTCCTCCTGGATACGCGAGTACACCAGGATGTCATCAATAAACACAATCACAAACGAATCCAGATACGGCCGGAACACGTTGTTCATCAAATGCATGAACGCGGCTTGGGCATTAGTCAGCCCAAAAGACATAACTAAAAACTCATAATGCCCATATCTCATCCTGAAAGCTACCTTTATAATATCAGAATCCCTAATCTTTAGCTGGTGATAGCTTGAACGGAGGTCAATCTTCGAGAATACACTTGCTCCCTGGAGCTGATCAAACAAATCATCAATACGGGGTAGTGGATACTTATTCTTCACTATCACCTTGTTCAGCTGCCTGTAATCAATATACATTTTCATTGTGCCATCTTTCTTCTTCACAAATAAGACCGGTGCACCCAACGGTGACACACTAGGACGAATAAACCCCTTATCTAGGAAATCCTGAAGCTGCTCCTTCAACTCCTTTAACTCAGCTAGTGCCATACGATAGGGAGGAATAGAGATAGTTTGAGTGCCCGGCATCAGATCAATACCGAAATCGATGTCCCTGTCCGATGGCATGCCCAGTAGGTCCGCTGGAAACACATCTGGAAAATCCCTCACAACGGGAACAGAATCAAGGCTAGGAGTCTCAGCTCCAACATCTCTCACAAAAGCCAAATAAGATAGACAACCCTTCCCAACCATTCATTGGGACTTTAGGAAGAAAATCACCCTATTGGGGACATAGTCAGTCATGCCACGCCACTCAATCCTCGGAACACCCTGCATAGCCAATGTGACTGTCTTGGCGTGAAAGTCTAGAATAGCATGGCACGGAGATAGAAAATCCATTCCCAGAATAACATCAAAATCTACCATGCTCAACAGCAACAAGTTAACTCGGGTCTCCAGACGCCCAATAGTAACAAGACAGGACCAATACACGTGGTCCACAATGATAGTATCGCCCACCGGGGTAGATACATACACAGGTAAAGCAAGACACCATCGGGTCGTACCCAAATGATGAGCAAAGTATGAAGATACATAGGAGTAAGTAGAACCGGGATTGAATAAATCTGAGTCATCCTTATGGCAAACTAAAATAATACCTGTGATAATAACATCTGAAGCAATAGCATCTGACCGGCCCCGAAGAGCATAGAATCGAGCCTGACCACCACCCGATCGGCCTCCCCCCTCTAGGGTGGCCCCTAGCTGCCTGACCCTCACCCGTAGCTGGCGGGGCGAGTGCTAAAGATACTAGGCTAGAAGATGAGGGATGGCCCCTCTACTGAGATGAACTGGATGCACGGTGGGGACACTCCCTCCGCATATGCCCGAACTCACCACACTCGTAGCAACTCCCGAGTGCTGGGAACTGGGACTGATGGGAACCCCTCGCGCCAGAGTGGCTAGCTGATGCACTCGGCCAAGATGAACCCTGAACAGATAGGGCATGAGACGAACTCTGTGCTGGAAGTGCACTAAGAGATGGCTGACTCTGCTGAGAGCCCTGATAACCCCGACCAGAAGATGACCCACGATACTCTGAGCGAGCTGGCTGAGGAGGCTTGAATGATCGACCTCTACTCTGCTGGAACTGACTCCTAGACGGAGCACCACTGAAGCTACCAGAACCTCGAGGCCTCTTGGCCTCCCTCTCCTCTCTATCCTGACGGCGAGCCAACTCAATATCTCGAGCAATATCAACTGCATGCTCAAAGGAAATACCCAGGACTCTCTCTCAAGTCATCAGAATACGAAGGTAATAGTTAAGTCCATCCACAAACCTCTTGATCCTCTCACTGTCGATCGAAACCATCCACGAGGCATGATGGGCTAACTCAGAAAATCTCGCCTCATACTGGGTCACAGTCATGTCTCCCTATTGAAGCCACTCGAACTGCCTACGCAGCTCCTGTCCCTGAGATCGTGGTACCCATTTCTCCAAAAAGATAGTGGAGAACTCCTGCCATGACAACGGCACTGCACCTGCTGGATTACGTTGCTCATACGCCTCCCACCATGTGAAGGTAGCGCCAGTGAACTGAAATGCGGTGAATGCTACCCTGCTGGACTCTAAAATCCCTATCGTCCGAAGCATACGCTGACACTTGTCAAGAAACCCCTGGGCATCCTCGCCCTGAGCACCGCTGAAAACTGGAGGCTGAAGCCCGCTGAACCTCTCGAGACGACGCTGCTCGTCGTCCGGCATAGCTGGGACCACAAAATCCTGAACTGGTACCACCGGCTGAGCTGGAGCTACTCCTGATGTCTGCAAACCCTGCACCAACTGCTCGGGTGTACGAGCGGCGGGGGTCTGACTGTTTCCCCCTACTTGAGAAGTAACCGCTGAAGTGGTGGCTGAGACTACCCGGGCTAGGCCAGTGCAAACTGATAGAATCTAGGCCAAGGTCTCCATGAGACCCGGAATAACGATGGGCACTGCTGGTGCCTGCACAGGTGCTGCTGGAGCATCAACAACTGGAGTCTGGCCCTGAACTGGGACAACTGGTGGATCAACAGATGCTGCCCCTACTACTCTGCCTCGACCACAATCGCGTCCACGACCTCGAGGGGGTGGTACTGGTAGTTGTCCTCTACGTCCGGTAGCACGTGTTCTCGCCATCTGCGAGAGAATAGAATACAGTAGTTTAGTTCTCGGATCAAAAAAGTCGCACAACAAGAATTTCAAGAATGTGAAGTTTTTCCTAAAGGTACTGCAGCCTCCCGAGGATAAGTACATACGTCTCCGTACCGATCCGTGAGACTCTACTAAACCGGTTCATGACTCGCGAGACCTAGTAACCTAGGCTCTGATACCAACTTGTCATGACTCAAACCCCGATCGTGATGGCACCCAACACCTTGTTAGGCAAGCCCGACCATTCGAACACTCTCAACCCAAAAAACAAAGCCCCTTATCTGTTATTTGAATTTAAAATGTTAGTTAAGCAAAACTCACACTATGGTAACAATAAAAATAGCGAGAAAACCACAATAATATTAATACAACCCCTATCAGATCTGGTGTCATGAGTCAGAGCCTCTAAATACAACTGAGCAACATCCTATACATATGAAAGTCTAGATGCGGAAGTAAAAGAAAGGCAAAAGGAGAAATCGGGTCCTGCGGACGCCAGGAAGCTACCTCGATGACTCCGACAATGAACTAGGCAGCAGCAACAAACTCAGCAATGCCTCCGGGATCCTTATATCTGCACACAAGGTGCAGGGAGTAAAGTGAGTACTCCGACTCATTGAGTAATAGCAATAAATAACAGCTGAAAGTAAGAATTCTTGTAGAAACACTACACAGTTCTATAACAAGCAAGAATTCTTGTAGAAACACTACACAGTTCTATAACCAACAGTAAAGGCAGTAAACAACAGCTGAGCAGGGAAAACAGGTGAAAATCTCTCAAAGTCTGGCAATTTACCAACGCTGCTGCGACGCGCAGCCCGATCCATACAAAATACTGCAGCGGTGTGAAGCCCGATCCAATAATAATATATACTGCTGCGGCGCGCAGCCCGATCCAATAATAATATATACTGTTGTGGCGCGTAGCCCGATCCAATAATCCTAGTCGACTGCGCTCACTGGGGGTGTGCAGACTACGGAGGGGCTCCTATAGCCCAAGCACTATAATAATGCGGCGTGCAGTCCGATCCATATACTATATCACTGCGGCGTGCAGTCCAATCCATATAATATACTACTGCGGCATGCAGTCTGATCCATATATGTATATGTATATGTATATACTGTTGCGGCGTGCAGCCCGATCTGGTGTATATCAAATACCCTCACGATGGGGTCCTTGACCCCTCTCAGTCAATATAGACTTGGCCTCTCGGGCCCACTCAGTTAAGACAAGGTTTCCAACCCCAGGCATTCCCCATTTAGAGTGCAAATTGGTAAGACTGGTTCATATTATGTTTTACCGTTAAGAATATGACTGAGAGTATGATTTCAACAGGTAAAGTGAGGTCAATTAGCTCAACATGCTCCCTAAGGGTTCTACAGATCGGCACAAGGCCCCAAACATGGCAACTAGCCAAAAATATACTGATATTAACTCGGTCTCAGTCAAAGGTACACTAGAGTCATAAATTGGGATGGACCGAGTTCGAATCCCTAACAGTAACATCACCACGCTCATCATATAGCGCATATCTCATCTTAACATAGCACTACATAGTGAAAATACGGGGTTTCAAACCCTCAGTACATCATTTACAACCATTATTCACCTCAAGCCGGCCGAAATCCTAGCTCGCCTTGCGCTTTCCTTAGAATCTGACCAAAACCACAAGGAATACGTTTAATATGCTAATGGGACATAACCCAATTGAAAGAACTCGAAAGACACCCAAAAAACACGAAGTTGGCAAAACCCGAGCCCCGGGCCCACTTCTCAAAAAATTAGAAAATTCACATCACTGGATTCCTTATCTTGCCACGAGTCTATGCATATCAAATTTACCAAAATCAGAGTCCATTTGACCCTTCAAATTCCATTTTTAAATCACCAAATTCCAAGCCCTAGCTTTACCCTCTTTTGATGAATTTCAACCAAATTTCCATGTTAAATCTATCATAATTTCATGTATTTAGGCCAAGGAACTTACCTCCAATCACCTAGTCAAAATACCCCTTCAATCCCGTCCAAGAGTTCTCAAGCTTGTTAAAAAATGGAGGACATGGACTAAGCTTCGCGGAACAAAAATGAACATTAAAACCCTTCTGATAACAGGGATTTACGCATCTGCGGTCCCTTTTCCGCATCCGCGACCACCGCATCTGCGGTCATCTTTCGCTTATGCAGAATCTCATTAAAAATCACAAAATCTCTTATGCAGTCACCCTTCTGCATTTGCGGACCCCGCATATGCGAATAACTTCTGTTTCCGCAGAAACATCCAACTCCGCCCCTTTCGCTTCTACGACTCGCCAACTGCATCTGCGTCCTCGTAGATGCGGATTCCCTTTCGCACCTGCGGTTCCTTCCTTCCTCAACCAGCACCGCACCTTCGCTCTTCTCCTCCGCACCTGCGCTCTTCTCCTCCGCACCTGTGCAACCGCATCTGCGGCTCCTTTCCGCAGATGCGGAAATACCTGATGCCAGACAAAACCTGAAATTTCTCAACTCCAAATTTTATCCCGTTAGCCATCTAAAATCACCCCGAGGCCCCCGGGACCTCAACCAAAAGCACCAACATAACCCAAAACATCATACGAACTTGTTCCAATCATCAAAACACATCAAACAATGCTAAACCATCAATTCGCATCAGATTCAAACCTAAGTTTCTTCAAAACTTCCAAAACTCACATTCAATCAAAAACCCGACCAAACGACGTCCGAATGACCTGAAGTTTTGCACACATATTAACGGAGCTACAGCAACTCTCGGAATTCCATTCCAACCCTCGGATCAAAATCTCACCTATCAACCGGAATTCGCCAAAATTCAACTTCGCCAATTCAAGCCTAATTCTACACCGGACCTCCAAATCCAATTCCGATCGCACTCCTAAGTCAAAAATCATCCCCCGAAGCTAAACGAATCGCCAAAATTTTCATCCGAGCCCTCTAACTATATAGTCAACTTCTGGTTGACTTTTCCAAAACAAGCTCCCTTCTAAGTGGCTGAGTGCCTCATTTCCAACTAAAACCAATTCAGTTCAACCCGATCAACTCAAATACTGATATTAAAATATAAAGCAATACAATATGGGGAAAACGGGGCGGTATCTCACGTGATGAAGGGCGGGGTCGTCACATGGGTACATTCTCCGATATATTTACAAAGGTATTTACTTGTATTTCTTCTAAATTTAATTTCTCCAATCCCGTCTCATTTATTAATTCTTCTTCTTTTGATTCTGAAGTGTCTATTTGAGTTTTTTCTTCTATATCTATACTTACTATAGAGTACATACTTTCATTATCTGACATATATTCGTCCACGTTTATTAAAGTTTCTTGAAAATCTTCTATTAATTGTGAATTTCTTGTTTTATTATTAATTCTTTTTGGGCACGTATTTATTTTCTAAGTGTTCTACACTTCCACAAGTAAAACATTCTAATTTATTTTTGTAGTTTCTTTCTGTTCTATACTTCCTAACATGTCTATTTTTATCTAGGTATGGTTTTCTAGCTGATGATTTTCTAAGATAATAATCTTTCTATTATATCCCCTATTGTATTGAGGTTTATATTTTCTATATTTTTTCTTTTTATATTCGTTCTTGTCATAACTTTGTGCTGTATACACAGTTGATCTACAAAAACTCATATTATTCTGTTTTTGTGATGACTCGGCTAGTCGTCTCATGAGTTACTGCTCCGTTTCCTCCATTTCTGCTTCTTTATGCTTTGTTATCCGTGTTTTATGTGATCAAGTTGATTAGTTTGTGTTCGGAGTAGATTTGGTAAGAACTGAGACATTAGTCTCTTTTAAGAAGATTTAAGTTGAAAAAATCAAAAGGACATTGACTTATGTGTTAGAGGGATCGGATGTGAGTTACGATAGGTCGGTTAGCTTCGGGAGTTGATTTATGACTTAGGAGTCTGATCAGAAGTGGTTTTGGAGGTCCGATGTAGAATTAGGCTTGAATTGGCGAAGTTAGTATTTTTGGCAATTTCCGGTTGGTAGGTGAGATTTTTCTCCGAGGGTCGGAATGGAATTTCGAGAGTTGCTGTAGCTTCGTTATGTCATTTGGGATATGTGCGCAAAATTTTAGGTTATTCGGACGTGGTTTGGTTGGGTTTATGATCAAAAGCGTGTTTCGGAAGTTTTAGAAAAAAAACTTAGGCTTGAATTCGATGTGAATTGGTGAATTTGATGTTATTTGAGGTGTTTTGATGATTGGAACAAGTTTGAATGAGGTTTTAGGATGTGTTGGTGTTTTTGGTTGAGGTCCCGGGGGCCTCGGGTGAGTTTCGGGTGGTCAATCGGACCATTTTCTAAGTTGAAAAGTTGCAGATTATGGGAGTTTAGGCATTGCAGGAAATAACTCTTCGCATTCGCGAGGGGTATGTCGCGTTCGCGTAGGAGGAATTTGGAAGGAAGGAATTTAAGACTTCACGTTCGCGGAAGGCTAAGGGGTTGTGCTTCACGTTCGCATGTGCCTGCTCGCATTCGCGTTTAAGGATTTGGGGTTTAGTGGAAAGTGTTCTTCGCGTTCGCGTAGGTCTGGGAACTGAGGCATCACGTTCGCGACCAGTGTGTCGCATTCGCATAGAGTAAAAAATTGGGTCAATGCAAGGTTGTGCTTCTCGAACGCGAGGATCTGACCGCGTTCGCGAAGAAGGAAGGGTCAGACTAGGGCAGAATGTTTTAAAACATTTCATCCGCGATTTTGAATCATTTTTCCTCCATAGTTGAGCATTTTGAGAGCTTTTTGAAGGGGATTTGTCACGACCCAATTCCCAACCCGGTCGTGATGGCGCCTCCCCTGAAGACAAGGCCAGCCAACAGAGTAATAACATCTCATTTTAAAACAATTGCTTAGCATAAATGAGTCTGAGTCATAGATATTAAAAATCATAAGCGCGGAATAAAACGTGATAAAGCAAGGAACCATCCCGACACAACCCGAAATCGAGGTGTCACAAGTCACGAGCTACTACAGAGTTTACCAAAATGCTACAAGTCTGAATCTAGGAACAAAGTCTGAAGGTAATGTAAATACATATGATAACGGAGAAAACGGGGTTGTGGACATCGATAGCTACCTCATCACTCCTAGTCCGTCTAGTCTCAAAGGAATCAGTGCTCAGGGACGAACTCTGCTATACCTGTATCTGCACACATGGTGCAGGGAGTAATGTGAGTACTCCGACCCATTGAGTAATAAAGATAAATAATGACTGAAAGCATGAAATCTCATAAAGGCACAAATAACGCTATCTCAAGCAGTAAAATCAGTTACACCATAAAGCCGTGAAGTATCAGATAAATCTCTTTTAAAACAGTGAAGACAAATAATTTCAACAAGTAAGAAATAATTAAAAACTTTCCCCTCATGCTCAATATCAAACTCTCAGTACAGTATCAGCCCCGCAGGCTCACTCCCAACTCACAAAGTACAACATCAGCCTCTCGGGCTCACTCCCAACTCACCTGGGTACCCGCGCTCACTGTGGGGTTGCAGACTCCGGAGGGGCTCCTACAGCCCAAGCGCTATATCATCATAAAGCCTTAAAGCCTTCTCACATCACACTCGAGGCCTAGAAGCCTCCTCACATAACACTCGAGGCCTAAAAGCCTCCTCACATCACTCAACGTATCCTCACATATGGCCCTCGGCCTCAATCAGTCCAGAAAATAATCATAAGCTCCTCGGGTGTTAGTAAAACAAGACCGCCAGCTCAAACTACAGTTCGAATATCATTTAAATCTCAAGTTGAGTAAACGTATAGCTGAGTTCATGAAACAGTATAATTCAATTGGACTGAGTTCAAATAATATTTCAATTAGTGAGAAAAACAGTGATGGAAATTCACAAAGGATTTCAAATAGTCGGCACAAAGCCCAAGCACGGCAATAAGCCCAAATCATGGTGAAAAACAACAAGTCTTTATCAAATACGTGGTAAAATATCAACCGGGATGGACTAAGTCGCAAATCCTCAATAGTAAGTGACCTCGCGCTCGTCATACAGTGCGTGTTTCATCTCAACATAGCACTACGTTGTGCAAATCCGGGGTTTCAAACCCTCAGGACATCATCTAAAATTATTACTCACCTCTAGCCAGCCAAAAGTCTAGCTCGATATGCCTTTTCCTCTCGAATCGACCTCCTCGTGCGTCAAATCTGATCAAAACCACAAGGAATACGTCACAATAGGCTAAGGAAACATAACCTAATCCAAAAGACTAGAAAAATATCAAAAACCACGAAGTTGGCAAAACCCGAGCTCCTGGCCCACTTCTCGAAAAATTATAAAATTCACATCACCGGACTCCTTATCTCGCCACGAGTCTATACATATCAAATTTACCAAAATCCGAGCTCAAATGCTCCCTCAAATCCCAAATTTACATTCTCTAAAGTTCAAGCCCTAACCTCCATTTTTTAAACTCTAATTCCTTGATTTTTCACCCTTGATTCATGTAATAACACACTAGATTTACATTTTAGGCTTAGAATTCCTTACCTCAACGAAGTCTCTTGATTCCCTCTCCAAAAATCGCACAAAAACCCCCCAAGTCCGAAGTGAAAATGTTTAGTTATTTCTAAAATTCGCGAAGATGGAATTAATACCCTCTGAACAACAATTTTTCGCTTCTGTGATCCTTTTGTCGCTTCTGCGACACCACTTTTGTGATTCTTTTTCCGCTTCTACGGTTCCTTCAATTTTAACCAGGACTGCTTCTGCGGTCCACCACTCGCATAAGCAGGTTCGCTTCTGCGGTCCGCATGTCCGCTTTTGCGAAAACTCCCCAGGCCCTTCCTTTCGCTTCTGCGGCTTCCCCTCTCGCTTCTTCGGGAACGCTTCTGCGGTCCATTTCCGCAGAAGCGGAAATACTAGATATCAGATACTACAGAAATCCTTAAACTCCAAATTTCATCCCGTTAGTCATCTGAAATCACCCCGAGGCCCCAGGGACCTCAACCAAAAGTACCAACACATCTTAAAACATTATTCAAACTTGCTCCGATCATCAAAACACCTCAACTAACACCAAAATCATCGAATTACATCGGATTCAAGCCTAAGTTTCTTAAAAACTTCCGAAACACGCATTCGATCAAAAACCCGACCAAAACACCTCCGACTGATCTAAAATTTTGCACGCACATCCAAAATCACCTAACGAAGCTACTGCAACTCTCAGAACTCCATTCTGACCCTCAGATAAAAATCTCACCTATCAACTGGAATTCGCCAAAATACTAACTTTGCCAATTCAAGCCTAATTCTATACCGGACCTCCAAAATCAATTCCGATCGCACTCCTAAGTCACAAATCATCCCCTGAAACTAACCAAATCACCAGAAATCACATCTGAGCCCTCTAACTCAATAGTCAACATCCGGTTGACTTTTCCAAAATAAGCCTTCCTTAAAGAGACTAAGTGTCTCATTTCCATCTAAAACCAATCCAATTCGACTCGATCACCTCAATTACCGATAATGAAGCATAGGGAAACATAAGATGAGGGAAACGGGGTGGTAACTCATGTGACGACGGGCCGGGTCGTCATAGGATTAAAAAGGGATTCAAGGAGAATTGATTGGAGTAAGATTTTTGAACAAAAAACATGATTCTATTGTGAAATTAACCTAGAAATTCATGGAACTTAAGCTAAAAAATGGAAGAAACTAGGGTTTGGGATTTTGAAATTTTATTTATGGATTTGAAGGACCATTTGAGGTCGGATTTGAGAGCTTTTGGTATGTATGAACTCGTGAGGAGATAAGGAACCTGTTGATGTAAAAATTTCTGAGTTTCGAGAAGTGGGCTCGGGGCTCGGGATTTGGTAATCTCCTGATTTGTGCCCGTTATTGGTTATTTTCGCTTGGGCTTTGTTCCCTTAGCATATTGCGATGTATTCACTCTGATTTTTTATAGATTCGACGCATGTGGAGGCCGATTTGAGGGGAAAAGGCATCGCGAGCTAGAGATTTTGCAGGTTCGAGGTGAGTAATGATTGTAAATAATATCATTTGAAACTCCGGATTGCACATCGTAGTGCTATATTGAGGTGACTTGCACGCCGGATAGCGAGCGTGGGGTAGATCACCATTGGGGATTGTGACTTGGTCCGTCCGGATTGATTAATTTACCGTGTATTTGACTGAAACTTACTTGTTATCATCATGATTTGGGCTGATTTCCACATTTGGGTTCGTGCCAACTATTTGAACCCTTCGGGGATTATTATAACTGTTTCCTCACTGTTTTGACTTATTACTTGAACTCGGTCATATTGTTTTCCGCTGTGTTACAACTCAGCCAATATGTACTCAGTTTTTGAGACTTAAACGATATTTCTAAATGATGTTTTGGGCTGATAACTACTATTTTACTAATGCCCGATGGGCTTGTGATAATATCTGACTGAGTGCGGTCGAGGGCCATATGTAAGGATACACTGAGTGATATGATGCCAAGGGCCTGAGATATATTTATATGCCACAAGGTGGCTTGAGTGATGTGAGGCCGAGTGTTGAGTGGTGTGAGGCTGAGTGCCGTGATATGATGCCATGAGGTGGCTTGATATAGCGCTTGAGCGGTAAACGGTCCCTCCGGAGTCTGAACACCCACAGTGAGTGCGAGTACCCACTGTTCTGAGAGTGATCCCGAGGGGCTGATATTGTTCTGAGAGTAAGCCCGAGGGGTTGAGAGTGTTCTGAGAGTGAGGCTGAGGGGCTGATACTATTCTGAGAGTGAGCCCGAGGGGTTGGTACTGTTTTGAGATATTGCCCGAGGGGCGAACCTTTACGTGTTCATCTTTCCTATATACTTGTTATTTTACCTGTTATACGGTGTTATTTGTGCCCGAGGGGCGAATTTTTGGTGCTTATCGACACTAATTGTTTTGCATTCATTGCGTAACATTGAAAAAGTCATTTTCAAAAGATTTTAAACTAAGCTAAGATATTTCTAAAGATTTCACAGCTTTACTGCTTTTCTCAAAGGGTTTTACGATGCTTCTATACAACATGTTGGTTTGCTTTACGTGATTTCTTACTGCTCAATTGTTATTTACCTTTACTACTCACTGAGTTGGAGTACTCACTTTAATCCCTATACCTCGTGTGCAGATACAAGTATTTATTCACCCGTTAGCAAGTTTTGCCTGATTAGAGGCAGAGTTATCAGAGTTTAACAAGGTTGATTGCCAGCATTCGCGGCATCGATTTTCTCTTTTTTTTTCCATTAGTCCTATTCTATATATTTTAGGCCTTGTAGTTGTATTCATATTCTAATAGATGCTCGTGACTTGTAACACCCCGGTTTGGGCTGCGTCGAGTTGTAATTCCGCTAATTATTATCATTAAATCATATTTAAATTGCTTATTAACTGTTTAACTATTTTAAAAGGATGAATTGGGTTTATTTGGTTGGCCTTGTCCCCACAAGAGGCGCCATCACGATCGGGTCTGGGTTTGGGTAGTGACAAGTTGGTATCAGAGCCTAGGTTACATAGGTCTCACGAGTCATGAGCAAGTTTAGTAGAGTCTCGCGGATCGGTACGGAGATGTCTGTATTTATCCTCGAGAGGCTACAGAACCTTTAGTAAAACTTCACATTCTTGAATTCTTATCATGCGTCCTTGATTCAGCTTGAAAAGTAACTCTTGCAATTCCTTCCACGCGTTCGCATGTATGCATGAGCGCTCAGTATCACATGTACCTTGATGGCTTGTGATTCCCTGATAGAGGGGCAAGATTTAATCTCTGTGAGTTTATGTTGGGCCAGTATAGAGAACTTGAGGCTGGATCTTTGCCTAAGGCTTGAGCACCGAGGTGGTAATTGTGTGAACAAGTATTTTTGAACTTATATGATTGGTAGTGTCCCTGTTAGTGGAAATGACAGTTGTGGCTATGTGATGAGTATGTTAGTACTGCGAGTTGTATCCATATGATTTGGAAGTGACAAGAAGGGCCTGCTGAATGATGAAAGAACTATTAGATGCTTGAAGTCCATCTTGATTCAAGTTATAGCCCAAGTTATGGGCGTGTGAAGAATCTTTCCATATTCCTAGTTGGGAGTGAAGTAAATTTCATGTTGCGGTATGAGTCCAAACTCAGGAAGATCAAGTGACTGCATAATGCTTGTGACGATGAGAGGTATACAGAAATGTTAGTTGGAGGCAAAGCAGGTGGGTTATCTACTGCGGAGTGTTTTAAGGTTGTGTGATCCTTATGTTGTCCATTAGAAGATCTCATTTACAAGTGAAAAATATGTGTTGAAATCTAAATTGGGTCGCCTAGAGAGTGGGCTCAACTGTTGTGTGAGTGAATGTGAGATTTGCAGAAGAGTTAAAATTTTAGATGATTTGTGTTTCCGCAAGCTTATGAAGGATCTAGTTTAATCTCACTACGGTATTATGGCAGTAATAGAGTATATGCGTTATGAGTTATTGGGTGTGTTTTGACATATGGCTTCGAGCCAAGTGGTGGAGTCTGCTATTGATTAAGTTGATTGCATGGCTAGGTGCTATATTGGTTCCAGTTTGAGGTGTGTTGGTGAGTCAGTTATGGCTTACGGAGATTGAGGTCGAGGATGGCTCGAGTGAAGGAAAATTTTGACAAAGGTTGTATTATGCTTCATAGGGTAAGAGAATCACGGGATGTCTTAAGTTCTTGTTGGTAAAGAATACTCGGTGCATAGAGCAAGAAGTTACTTGGTTGTATTGGGATGAGGTCACATCCTGTGGTGTCAGAGTGCTAATGAGGTGCGGGTGGTTCTGTTCATTCGATCAGGCTAATTGCAGTTTAAATAGAATAAATGACTCTCGAAATGGTTCTAATCGATTTAAGATTCTACATGTAACAATTGGGTATCTTAAAGTTGTATATGCGATTAGAAACTGAGTCTCCCTTGGAAGAGGTCAAGACTTGTGGTATCCCTATATTAATTATGGGATTCTATGTATCAGTACCATAAAGGTAAAGGCAACGGATTTAGATTCGCAGGAAATTCTTCGGAGTAAAGTAGTTTGGAATGTGGTACTTTTGGGAATGATTAAGAAAGTATTTAGCGACTTATGAGCCTTAGACGGTGCGGCTTTATGTTTGGTTCCGTGTGGTAAGTTTGAGTTGAGAAATTGTGGTGCAACAACAAAAGAAAGAAATATCAAGTTGAAGATGAATCAGAAGGAAATTTGGATAGATGGGGTAGCTTGGTAGTAGATCGGACCGGTATGGTAAGGATATGATTTGTTCCTTGTGTGTGTTCGAGGTAATGAGTTCTTACAGGATTTTGCAGCAATGCTCGTAGGTTTTGATGGCTTGCTTAGCTTGGTCGAGTTATAAGGATTCAGTCCTGGAAGGTCAGATTTGTGCAAGGCGAACTCAGAGAGTTTTTGATGGTTTTTACCGCAGTTTGGATATGTTTATTTTCTATGGGCATACGGAGCATAGGATGTATAGTAATTTTCATTTAGGTGGGACAATTGGAAAGTTCTTGGCTAGTTGAGTGCGTAGATGTCTGTGGCTCGGAAGGTAGATAAATTTTTCATGTTGTCCTCAGATGGTATGGTATATGCGGTTTGTTGTGGAGGATCGAGAATTACGTGTGTAAGGTTACAGTTCAGTTCTGAAAGGAAGTTCATGAAAATCTTAAGCAGCGGGTGGCTAGAAATAATTAAGGAAATGGTACTGCTAGTTGGAAGTGATTTGACGAGAGTATATGTTTCAGTAAAAGGGCAATATGATTAAGTTGATGGCACATTGGTAGTATTACGGCACTCTCTGGCTAGATCGACTGCTGATATTCGAGTCTGCTTGGTGGCACAGAAGAATTTTAGAGTACCTCTCGTGAACTGATTGGGTATTAAAGGTGTGGCATGTGTTCGGACAGCAAAATTGGGATCATGTATGATTATTCATGTGCTATATGGAGTTAGAGACTGGGAGTTCTCATGTTCAGGCTATGTTGTGGTTGTGGATCGTGTGTATCAGCGCGACATGGTGACTATCGAGGATTAGAGACACGAGCAGATCTTTTGTTGCTTAGTATGTTAGATTTTGGATGTGACAATGGGTTCAGACTAGTTGTCTCTGTGTTGTGTTATTCAGGGCTATTGCGCTAAGGCAGCGCTGTTGGCTATGTTGGAAAATGCCACGGATTGAGTGGCGATGTTCGACGGATTATTTCCTATTGGAGAGATTTTTATATTTCACAGACCGAGCGAATGGCTAGGAAGGATTTGTCTTTCTTATTTGGGATCTTGTGAAGGGAGCCAGTGCTGAGGCTCCTCATATTGATTCAGTTCTAGCGTTGAGGGACTTTTTGGATGTGTTTCTTGTGTCCGATCATGTTGTCGGGCGAGGTTGTGAATTTCGGTATTGATTTGGTGCCGAGCACCATATCTTATGGCTCTGGCAGGAGTTATAGTAGTGGAAGGAGCAGCTTCAGGCTTCCTTGGTAAGGAGTTCATTGGCAGGCTAATGCAGATGCGTGTTCTAGCTTGAGTCGGCTTGGTTGGCTCCGAATTGCATTGTTGGGGGAGGTATTGATTCAACCATTGTTGAGTTT
The DNA here is from genome assembly GCA_026770625.1 of Nicotiana glauca. Lineage (NCBI taxonomy): Eukaryota > Viridiplantae > Streptophyta > Magnoliopsida > Solanales > Solanaceae > Nicotiana > Nicotiana glauca. Next base: position 40,668 of record MU728803.1, read on the forward strand.
ATCAGTGATCTGGGGAGGTCTATGACTTACCTTTCTGTGTTGCGAGGTGTTATGATTTGTTTGGTTATAGGCACATATGGTGCGGTTCATTTGGGGTCTCATAGTGGAATTCAAAGGGGAAGAGTAATTGGTCGTTGCCTAGTGAATGGCATATCGGTTATGTCCTATCGGGTTGCGTGGCGTATGTTATTTGTTTCACCGTGGGTGTAATGACTTGCTTTGGGTTCCAGTCATCAAATTGCGCGTGGCTGTCGATTTCAAGCATAGTGACTTGAGGTGTTTCGCGTGGAGCAGTGCTTGGATATGATAGCGCATTGTAGCGAAGCTATGACCTTTCGGGTTAGATTCATGTGTTCTATTTCTATGATGTGAGACAGGTTCTCAGCCTTGTATTGTGATGGTACTAGTGAGCTTGAGGTACAGCTCTTTCATTTGAGTCACTTTCATGATTTGAGTATGTTCAAACCGTTGCTTATTAGTGCGCATATTATGCTGGTTGTGGCTTAGGCCTCTATTGATATGCCATGTCACTAGAGTGGTGTGTTGGATTGGGGGAGATCATTGGGGTCATTGATGAATATGAACAGATTTGATTTCAGCTTGTTGGAAGGATAACATCGAGGTTCGGCGCAAAAATTGTTGTGGAATTTGCCAAAAGAGAACTGGCTTCGTGAATGGTCGATATGAGAAAATGGTTATGGCTTATCACATATTTCATCTATCGTTGGCAGTATATGAAAGTGTTGGAATGAGACTTTAGTGATAAGAGGTTTCTACCGGTATTCGATTGTTGTGGGCAGTTGCTGTGAATAGAAGTTACCGCTACGAGTGTTTGAGTTATGTGGTATGTCGTGTGATTGCACCAGAGATTGCAAGTATGGGTGATTACAGCTTGTTCGGGCTTATTCAGGGTATAGATGTGGGATTCTGATCTAGTGAATGGTTTCAGAAATGGAAATGTGGTTCTAAGTCTTATGGGCCGGATTGGGTTGTGAAATTTCAGTTGCAATGTGTTGTCAAACCTATATGAGATAGGGTGATGTGGGATCACCCCCGGGTATATGTATGGTAAGGTTATTCAGCGATTGGTTGGCTTTTGGAACAACTTTGGGCACGTTTGAGGACGAACGTTTGTTTAAGTTGGGGAGGAGGTGACAATCCGGCTAGTCGTCTCATGAGTTACTGCTCCGTTTCCTCCATTTCTGCTTCTTTATGCTTTGTTATCCGTATTTTATGTGATCAAGTTGATTAGTTTGCGTTCGGAGTGGATTTGGTAAGAAATGAGACACTTAGTCTCTTTTAAGAAGGTTTAAGTTGGAAAAGTCAACCGAATGTTGACTTATGTGTTACAGGGCTTGGCTATGAGTTTCGATGAGTCGGTTAGCTTCGGGAGGTTATTTATAACTTAGTAATGTGATCGGAAGTGATTTTGGAGGTCCGATGTGGAATTAGGCTTGAATTGGCGAAGTTAGTATTTTTGGCGATTTTCGGTTGGTAGGTGAGATTTTTATCCGAGAGTCGGAATGGAATTCCGAGAGTTTCTGTAGCTTCGTTATGTCATTTGGGATATGTGCGCAAAATTTTAGGTCATTCGGACGTGGTTTGGTTGGGTTTTTGATCAAAGGCGTGTTTCGAAAGTTTTAGAAAAAAAAACTTAGGCTTGAATTCGATGTGAATTGGTGAATTTGATGTTGTTTGAGGTGTTTTGATGATTGGAACAAGTTTTAATGAGGTTTTAGGATGTGTTGGTGTTTTTGGTTGAGGTCCCGGGGGCCTCGGGTGAGTTCCGGGTGGTCAATCGGACCATTTTCTAAGTTGAAAAGTTGCAGATTTTGGGAGTTTAGGTGTTGCAGGAAATAACTCTTCGCGTTCGCGAGGGTATGTAGCGTTCGCGTAGAAGGAATTTTGAAGGAAGGAATTTAAGACTTCACATTCGCGGAAGTAAGGGGTTGTGCTTCGCGTTCGCATGAGCCTGCTCGCGTTCGCGTATAAGGATTTGGGGTTCAGTGGAAAGTGTTCTTCGCGTTCGCGTAGGTCTGGGAACTGAGGCATCGTGTTCGCGACTAGTATGTCGCGTTCGCATAGAGTAGAAAATTGGGTTAATACAAGGTTGTGCTTCGCGAACGCGAGGGTTTGACCGCGTTCGCGAAGAAGGAAGGGTCAGACTTGGGCAGAATGTTTTAAAACATTTCATCCGCGATTTTGAGTCATTTTCCTCCATATCTGAGCATTTTGAGAGCTTTTTGAAGGGGATTAAAGAGGGATTCAAGGAGAATTGATTGGAGTAAGATTTTTGAACATAAAACATGATTCTATTGTGAAATTAACGGAGATTCATGGAACTTAAGCTAAAAATTGAAGAAACTAGGGCTTGGGATTTCAAAATTTTATTTATGGATTTGAAGGACCATTTGAGATCGGATTTGAGAGCTTTTGGTCTGTATGAACTCGTGAGGAGATAAGGAACCCGTTGATGTAAAAAAATTTGACTTTCGAGACGTGGGCCCGGGGCTCGGGTTTTTGGTAATTTCCTGATTTGTGCCCGTTATTGATTGTTTTCGCTTGGGCTTTGTTCCCTTAGCATATTGTGATGTATTCGCTCTGATTTTGGATAGATTCGACGTGCGTGGACGCCGATTTGAGGGGCTAAGGCATCACGAGCTAGAGATTTCGCCGGTTAAAGGTGAGTAATGAATGTAAATGATATCCTGAGGGTTTGAAACACCGGATTGCACATCGTAGTGCTATATTGAGGTGACTTGTACGCCGGATAGCGAGCGTGGGGTAGAGCACCGTTGGGGATTGTGACTTGGTCCGTCCTAATTGATGAATTTACCATGTATTTGACTGAAACTTACTTGTTATCATCATGATTTGGGTTGATTGCCATATTTGGGCTTCGTGTCAACTATTTAAACCCTTCGGGGATTATTATCACTACTTTCTCACTGTTTTGACTTATTACTTGAACTCAGTCATGCTGTTTTCCACTGTTTTACAACTCAACCATTTTTACTCATTTTTTTAGACTTAAACGATATTTGTAAATGATGTTTTGGGCTGAGAACTACTTTTTTACTAATGCCCGAGGGGCTTGTGATGATATCTGACTGAGTGCGGCCGATGGCCATATGTGAGGATACAATGAGTGATATGAGGTAGAGGGCCTGAGATACATTTATACTCCACGAGGTGGCTTGAGTTATGTGAGGCCGAGTGTCGAGAGATGATGCCACGAGGTGGCTTGATATAGCGCTTGGGTCGTAAGGGGTCCCTCCGGAGTCTGCATACACATAGTGAGCAAGGGTACCCATTGTTCTTAGTGTGATTCCGAGGGGTTGCTATTGTTCTGAGAGTGGCGAGGGCTGAGAGTGTTCTGAGAGTGAGCCCGAGGGGCTGGTACTGTTCTGAGATATTGGCCGAGGGGCGAACCTTTATGTGTTCATCTTTCATATTTACTTGTCATTTTACCTGTTATACAGTGGTATTTGTGCCCGAGGGGCGGATTTTCGGTGCTTATCGACACTAACTGTTTTTCATTCATTGCGTAACTGGTGAAAAAGTCATTTTCAAAAGAGTTTAAATTGAGCTAAGATATTTCTAAAGATTTCACAGCTTCACTGCTTTTCTCAAAGGGTTTTATACTGCTTCTATACAGCATGTTGGTTTGCTTTACGTGATTTCTTACTGCCCAGTTGTTATTTACCTTTATTACTCACTGAGTTGGAGTACTCAGTTTACTCCCTGCACCTCGTGTGCAGATGAAGGTATTTATTCACTCGTTAGCGGGTTTTAGCTGATCAGAGGCAGAGTTATCGGAGTTTAGCGAGATGACTGCCAACGTTCGCAGCACCGCTTTTCTCCCTTTTTGTCCATTAGTCTTATTCTGTATATTTCAGGCCTTGTAGTTGTATTCATACTCTAATAGATGCTCATAACTTGTGACACCCCGGTTTGGGCTGCGTCGGGTTATACTTCCACTAATTATTATCATTAAATCATATTTAAACTGCTTATGAACTGTTTAACTGTTTTAAAAGGATGAATTGGGTTTAGTTGGCTGGCCTTGTCCCCACAAGAGGCGCCATCACGACCGAGTCTGGGTTTGGGTCGTGACAGTTTTAATTATTTTTGTATCTATATATGGGTACACTTTTCTTGTAGTATTTTAATTATATTTTGTATTTTGCGGCCTATAGACCAATTTGCATTTGGGTTTTTTTTATTACTCAGTCTCTTTTATACCATCGTTCTTCTATTTATCTTCCTGAAACTCCTGGAAGTTTATTAAATAATTTTTTACCTAATCTTGATCAAAAGTATTTCCACTAATAGTACAATAATAAAGATAATCATTTAAAAAAAAATTATGTGAAACCGACTCCTTATACTTAATTGTTCTAATTTTATTAAAGCATTCTTTTGTAATACTACTAATCCACTATTTGGATCTTCGCCGGTAATTAAACTATGTATTTTATTTGTAAAATTATAAGGATTTGGTCCCATTACTATTAGGGTTTGAAAATCTTGTGGGAATTCAGACTTATAGGCTTCCCATAATCCTTTTGTTGATTCTCCTAAAAAGTCTCCATATATTTATACATTGTTTCTGCGTTTGTGTCATTATAGGTTTTTATATAGTTTGCCACTACTATTCCTTTCCAGAGGTCTATTACTGAGTTCCACATTTGTGGGTCATGAGCTGCTATATTTAGTATTTTACCCTTGCTTCCTCCATCTTGTAACATTATAGGTTCTTCTATAGGCATCCTTTTTCCTAATGGTTTTACATTTTCTATTTCTATTTCTTGGTTTAGTCTATATACTCTTCTTCTAGGTACATTTCCTGTGCTAGTATCTACTGTACTTTGATGAATTGTTCTTTGAAATGGATTGGGACTAGAACTAGTAGATTCCATTAATTCTTTTAGATTTATTAGATATTTTTTTCTTCATAGCTATCTTGTATTTCTTCAAAAAGTTTATCAAATTTATCCGATTTTTTCTGTAAAATGTTTTCTGCTCTATATCCCCGATTATCTGTTCTTAATTTGCATGTAACGACCCGACCGGTCATTTTGAGCTTTAGCACGTCGTTCAGTAGTCTGAGGCCATGAACAACTTTATTTCAGGTATTATGACTTGTACGCGTGGTCGGAATTAAGTTTTGGGAAGTTCAGAGTTGATTTGGAAAGAGAATTCTCATCTCGGAAGCTTAAAGTTGAAAGAATTAACTAGGATTGAAATTTTGAGTAAACGGCCTTGGAATTGGGATCTGAAGGTTCCATCAGGTTCGTATGATGATTTCGGACTTGGGTGTATGCCCCGATTGGGTTTTGAATTACCCAGGAGCATTTTGGCGCCTATTGTGGAAAGTAGCATCTTGAAAGAAATTCCATAAGTTTGGCTTATAGTTTTTTTCAGTGTTATAGATGCCCGTTTGGGATTCCGAGTCTGTGAATAACTCCGTATGGTGATTCTGGAGTTGGGAGAGATTGGAAGTGAATTCGGAGGTCCGTAGGTCATTTTGGAGCCATTTGGCTAAAGATAGAAACTTGAAGGTTTTTTTTAGGAGTTTGATCGGAAGTAGACTTTTTGATATCGGGTTCAGAATCAGATTCCAAAAGTTGGATTAGGTCCGTAATGTCGAATATGACTTGTGCGCAAAATTTGAGGTCAATCGGACGTGATTTGATAGGTTTAAACATTGGAAATAGAAGTTTGAAATTCTAAAGTTCATTAAGTTTGGATTGGAGGTCGATTCATGATTTTAGTGTTGTTTGATGTGATTTGAGGCCTTGAGCAAGTCCATAACATGTTTTGGGACTGGTTGGTATGATTGATTGGGGTACCGGGGCCTCGAGTGGATTTCGTGTGGCTAACGGATCAAAACTTGAAGTTGTGAGATAGCTGGTTGCTGGTATAACCGCTTCTGCGGTGGGTTAACCATAGAAGCGGTACTGCATAAGTGATAAAATAAACCGCAAAAGCGGTTGGAGGTGAAGGGAGATGGAACCGCCGATGCGGTCATATTTCCGCAGAAGAGGGATCGCACCTCCGGAAGATTTGTCGCAGAAGCGGAAGAGGGGCAGCTTGGAATGGACCGCAGATGCGTTCAGGGTTCCGTAGAAGTGGGACCGCATCTGCGGAAGGTGAGCCGCAAAAGCGATAAAGGGAGCTTAGTGGGGAACCACAGAAGTGGTATTTGGACCACACCTGCGGAACCGCAGAAGCGGTCAAAGGACCGCATGTGCGAAAAATGCTGGAGGCAGAGAGGGGTTTAAAATTGGATTTTGGCCATTTTCTCTCGTATTTTCTTGGCTTGGGCGATTCTTGGAGGGTTTTAAGAGAGGATTTTCATCATCAATGATAAGGTAAGTTACCCCCACCTATTTCGAGTTAAATACATCAATTATGTATGGGTTTGAGCATGAAATCTATAGAAAACTTGGGGTTTGAGGGAAAACCTAGAAAACTAGTATTCTTGGATTTTGACCACGATTTTGGGTATGGAATTTAGATATATATATATATATATATATATATATATATTCCAAATGAGGAGGATCTATAGTGTTTCCACACTTCCCCTCCAGCGTGACTCGATCCCAGGGCCTAATGATCGTAGGTGGGGGTGCTTACCAAATCATATATTTGAGTTCATTAGTTTATGGGTAAACTTTATCTTCAGAAAAATTTTGAATTCCGGGCCCGTGGGCCCGAGGGCATTTTTGTCAACTTTTTGATCGGGGTTAGGAATTGTTATAAATTGGATTATAATGAGTATCTTAGCATATATTAATGGATTTACATAATTATTGGCTAGTTTTGGAGCGTTGTGCATCGATTCGAGTCTTCGGAAGGGCGTGAAGTGTCGGTTATGGATCTTCGGAGCGAGGTGAGTCTCCTTTCTAACCTTGTAAGAGGGAATTGTCTCCATAGGTGAGTTAATTGGTTATGTGCTCCTATTTGTGGGGGCTACATACGCATGAGGTGATGAGAGTCCATGCGTAGCTACTATTATGCTATTGTCCGGGTAGTTAGGACCCAAAAGCATGCTATACTTGGATTATTTGTGAACCTATTGATAGCTTGAACCGCTTAAGCACATTGAATTAGTAAATGAATTTCTAAAAGGATTAAACTTTAAGTTCTTAAATCGTTAAAAAGGGAATTAACCTTTATTTGGACAATTGTTCCCTGATAAATTCGTAATTGGCTATTTGAGCATGTATTTCTATGTGTACATGCCTCGCATGTATGATTCGCGAGCAGGGTATTTGTTTATTTATGTTGACCGCGTCGCAGGATAGTATGTGAGCGGGGTAATAGATGCATCTATGGTTCGAGTTGTTCGACCCTCGACAATGCACAGTTTACTTTTATGTTGGATCGGGCTGTACGTCCCACGGTGATTATTTGCGCATGCTGGTATTGTTGCCTTGAACTTATTAAAGTTGTTATTGCCTCTTCATGGCTTGAAAATATTTGGATAAAGAATGAAAATAAAACTTTGGAAATTTCCTTTAAATGAATTAATTGTTTACTCGTTTCCTTCTATTGGATTAAAAATCATGTTTATAGAATCCACGATTTAATGTATTATTGACATCATTATTGGACCACTAGTAAGTATCGAAGTCGACCATCTCGTCTCTAATTCTTCAAGATTAGACGGGATACTCATTGAGTATACGTTGTTTTCGTACTCATACTACACTTCTGTGCATTTTTGTTCCACAGGTTCATGTATTGTTAGTGGCCTATCGGGCGTAGAAGCGCGGATGATTCTGGGACTAGATGAGTTGCATTGTTCGAGGTGGCCCGCAACTAGTATAGTCCTTTTCCAGTATAATATATTTACTTTCTGTCCACGGTATTCCGGACGGATGTCGCATTTTATTTTTGTCTTAGTAAATGCTCATGCACTTGTGACACCGGGTTCTGGGATGATTTTGAAATATTTTGTATTAATTGATTATTATTTAATTTGAATTGAAGCAGTTATATTTCTTTTTATTTATAAAAATTGGAGGAAAAGCTTAATTTTCAAGATTGTTAAAATGAGAACTTCAACAAGTAATTTGGTTGGCTTGCCTGACAGAGGTGTCCGGCGCCACCACAACCCTTAGTGAAGTTTGGGTCGTGACATCGCATCTCTTAAAATTTTCTTCTATTTCGCTTAAGGTTAGTCGTCCAAGTTTACATCCTTTGCATTGGAAAGTCCTATTTTTGTTTTCTTTAACTAATTTTTTTGCTTTTTCTAATGCTCTATCTACTTCAAATTCATCTTGTATTATTTCAATATTCATATATTTAGTATCGTCTACAGTACTTTCAGTCTCATTATCTATTTCTCTATGGGTAGAATAGTTATAATTAGTAAATCTAAATGAGCTTTCTCCCTTTGAGTTTGTGTACATCAAATGGGATTCTGATTTTAGTATTTTTAGCTTTGCAAAATCTTCTAGGTTCCATTCTAATCCAGCATATTCTTTCGGGTTTATCTTAATAGGTTTTATTAATTTTATTCCTTTATTTCCCATTACTTTAACTACATCTTCTACCTTAATTTTAAATTTTGTATTATTACTAGTTGCCATTTTTCGTATGAAACCTACACATACTAATAAATTATTTCCATTATTCATTTCTTCGTATCCTTTAGTTAGTATTCCTATTTTAATATTTTTTTCGAATTCTGCTAAATTTATCATGAAGTCTGGGCTAATATAGAATATTCCTCCATTATTGGTCATGTCTACTTTTGTTAAACTTAATATAGATTTCTTTTGATCTAACCATCTGTCATCATATACCACGACTAGTACTTTAGTTCCTAAATTTTTTCTAGTTAGTCCTTTTAATCTGATTACTATTAATCCCATATGCATTATATTCTTTTTATAATTTTTTATTTGTCTTACTGATTCCAAGTTGATTAGATTTAATGTTGCTACTTTATTTCCTATGGCTGATAATTGTTCTTCTCTGTAATGTCTATATAATTGAGAATTATTTGAAAAATATCCTATATTATATAGTATTTTTGGGTTGAGTAACCTTAATTGATTTTGTTGGAAAATTTGTATGTCTTTGTCTATATCTATTATTTTATTTAATTGTTGATTATCTTCTTGTCTTTTCTTAGTTAAAACTCTTGCTAACATATTATTACCTATTCTATTATCGGAAAAACTTATTCGTGATCTTTCTTCGTTTATTGTTCTTGACCCACCTGAAAAAAGGTCCATTTTTGGGGTTTTCTTATTTTAAATCTGTCTTTTGCGGTGTTATTTCTACTCTTTTTAATTGTTCTATTAAGTCGTCGACTTTTGGAATTTCTAATTCAGTCATTTTCTCTTTTTCTTTAATAATTATATCTAGTTTTTATTGATTTCTAAAAGTAATAATATTAAAGTATTAGTTTTATTATTGTTTGATCTGCTTTACCTTGAGGAGTATAGCTGGTAAGTCCTTCTGGATTAGGCTGAAGTCTTTCTGGGAATTTTAATGCAGTATCATATACCAGATCTATTTCTACTTGTAAATCATTCATGAAAGAGAGATTTCCTTTATTGTGTCTATTTTTTCTTTTAAGGTGCTTATCTCACTTTTTAATATTTCTACTTGATGTGTTACTTTTTCTACTAATTTGGTTGTTTGTCCTTCTAGTTCTTTAGGTTTCTCTATAATAATTTTAATTAATTTTTTATTTCGTTTCTCATAGATATTTTTTCTAGGTTAAGCTTATTGTTTAGGAATTGTATTTTTCTGTCAATTTCTAGTTCTTACAATTTTAGGAAATCTCAATTTTGCTCTAATTTTTCTAGAGTCTTTCTTTGTTTAGTTTGTAACACTTCTACTATTTCTAGTGCTCTTACTATATTTTTATTATTTTTCTGAGTTTTTTAACCAAGATTAATTAATAGATCTACAAGGGTGTTATATTGTTTATCTTCAGTATGTAATAATATGTTCTCCACTACTGAAATTACACTTTATTACTATGACGACCCGATCCGTCATCACATGAGTTACCACCCCGTTTCCCCCATATCATGTTTCTCTATGCTTCAATATCAATATTTAAGATGATCGAGTAGAATTGGATTGGTTTTAGATGGAAATGAGACACTTAGTCTCTTTAAGGAAGGTTTGGTTTGGAAAAGTCAACCGGATATTGACTTATGAGTTAGAGGGCTCGGATGTAAATTCCAGTAATTCGGTTAGCTTCGGGGGGTGATTTGTGACTTAGGAGCGTGATCGGAATTGATTTTGGAGGTCCGGTGTAAAATTAGGCTTGAATTGGAGGTTAGTATTTTGGCGAATTCCGGTTGATAGGTGAGATTTTGATCCGTGGGTCGGAATAGAATTCCGAGAGTTGTTGTAGCTTCGTTAGGTGATTTTGGATAAGTGTGCAAAATTTCAAGTCATTCGGACATCGTTTGGTCGGGTTTTTGATCGAATGCGAGTTTCGAAAGTTTTGGTTGAACTTAGGCTTTCATTTGAGGAAATTTGATGATTTTGATGTTAACTATGGTGTTTTGACGATTCGAGCAAGTTTGAGTAAGGTATTGGGTCACATCTGTATTTTTGGTTGAGGTCCCGGGGGCCTCGGGGTGAATTCGAGTGGTTGAACGAGAGAATTTGAGGTTGGAAATTTTGCTGGTTTTGTTGCAGCAGGTGTTTCCGCATCTGCAGAAAAGGAGACCGCAGATGCGGCTTCGCGGAAGCGGTAAGGGGTCGTAGGTACGGTTTTCGGGGCTTTGGAATTTTCCGCAGAAGCGGACTAAGGTCCGCATAAGCGGTCACCGCAGAAGCGGTCCTGGGCGACTTAAGGAAAACTGCAGATGCGGTGGGAAGGACACAGAAGCGGTAACCGTAGAAGCGGTAAGTTTGTCACTGAAGCGAAAAGGTCTGGGCAGAACCATTTAATTTAACCTTCGCGAATTTTTGAAAGAACACAACATTTTCACTTTGGAGTAAGAGGGTTTTGGGCGATTTTGAAGAGAGTTTCGAGGGCTTTCATCAGGTATGGATTCTTGGACTTAGAATACGTTATTATGGTGTAAAATCATGGATTAACACTGAAAACCCAAGGAATTAAAGATTAAAAATGGATGTTAGGGCTTGAAACTTAAGAGAGTTAAACTAGGGATTTGAGAGGTCAAATGGACTCCGATTCTTGTGAATTTTATATGTACGGACTCGTGGCGAGACGAGGAATCCGGTGATGTAAATTTCGAATTTTTTCGAGAAGTGGGCTCGGGGCTTGGGTTTTGCCAACTTCGTGATTTTTGGTATTTTTCGAGTTCTTTCGATTGTGTTATGTTTCATTAGTCTATTGTAATGTATTCCTTGTGGTTTTGATCAGATTCGGCGGGCGAGGAGGTTGATTCGAGAGCAAAAGTCATAGCGAGCTAGACTTGTGGCCGGTTTGATGTGAGTAATAGATGTTGATGATGACCTGAGGGTTTGAAACCCCGGTATATCACTCTGTGACGCTGTATTGAGGCGAGACACGTACTCTATGAGGAGTGAGGGGTCGGTTGTGATTGGGGACTATGGCTTAGTCCGTCCCGAGTGATGTTCGTATTGTGTTCTTGACTAGAGATTATTAGTAAACATCCTACTTGGAGTTTTATGATATATTTGGGCCGTGTGCCAATTATTTGAATCCCTTAGGGATTATTATCACTGCTTCCATGATGCTTAGCATGTTATATGATTTCAGTCCTGAGTTAAACATTGTTTCGAAATTCTTAGTCACATTCCTAAGGTTTAAAAAAACTTAAACTATATTTAATAATTAGAACTGAGGACTATAATCTGACTTTGCTGTGTGGCTCATATGCATATTCTGGACTAAGTGTGGATCGAGCTGCACGCCGAAGCGATGATACGATGATATTTCACTTGGGCTGTAGGAGCCCCTCCGGAGTCTGAACCCCCACAGCGAGCACGGGTACCCAAATGGTTCGGGCTGTGCGCCACAGTGGTCATGTGCATTGCATTGCATTCATACATTGATGTCTGTCTGTCATTGTCTTGTTGCCATTTTCATCGTTAGTTATGTTAAACAATTATCTATAGCTTTACATATGTGGTATTTTGGGTATTCTCATTCTCAGTCATTATATATGCTTATTACTCACTGAGTTGGAAGTACCCATTTTACTCACTGCACCACGTGTGCAGATTCAGGTGTTCCGGAGGCTTCGTAGTGTTGTTGTTGCTCTCCAGATTATCTCAGGAGTTTTCGAGGTAGTTTCCTGGCGTCCGCAGGACCGAACCTCATGACCGCTGTCTAGAAAATCTTGGGGATCCTCGAAAGATGCACCGCTGATGGTAGTAGTGTGCTTGATGAAACTTATCCAACCTCCACAAAGCCTACGAAGACGTCGCTGATCTAGCACCGGTTTGTGTTGCCGTTCGGATGAAGAAGCGATACGTGACCTCATTCGCGAAAGGACAAGAGTAGAGGTTTCAATTTAGCACTAAGAGAACAAAATTGCACGACAGGAAAGAATAGAAGTGAAACTTTTACTAACTCTGTAGCCTCTGGAGGATAAATACACACGTCTCTGTACCGATCCCTCAGACTCTACTAAGCTTGTCTGTGAACTGTGAGACCCATGTAACCTAGAGCTTTGATACCAACTTATCACGATCCGAATTTTCCACCCTCGGGAGTTGTGATGGCGCCTACTAGTGGGAGCTAGGCAAGCCAGGACTTAACTACCTAATACACTTTCATTTTGCTTTCTTTTAACAATTACCAGGCAATAATGCAATAAAAATAGGATTTAATAAATAAGCGGAAATCAACAATGTTTATAACTCAATACTACGTCCAATACAACTTTCAAAACCTCAATACCCAAAACCTGGTGTCACAGTGTCACAGGATGTCTAAGAGTCACTACAAACAAAGTCCGAAGGAAAATACAATAGGTTGTTTCTGAACAAAAAGAGAAATGAAACAGGGAATAAAGATAGAGGGAGACGATGGGGCCCGCGAACGCCTGCAGGTCTACCTTGGGTCTCCGGGTGGACTAAAAGAAGCCCTCCAACTACCGATGTTGTCCAAAACCTAGATCTGTGCAAAAGAGCACAGAGTGTAGTATCAGCACAACCGACCCCAGGTGCTGGTAAGTGCCTAGCCTAACCTCGGTGAAGTAGTGACGAGGCTAGAACCAGACTACCACATAAACCTGTGCAATTTAACTAAATACAGCAGAAAGAAGTACAGAAGGAAACAGTCATATACAGTCAAGTGTGGTAGGGGTAAACATGCTGCGGGGAAACATAACAGTAGTAATAGAAGAGCAACAAATAAATATGAGGATCACCACAGTTCAATTGAAAATAGGAAGGGGAAATCATGCTTCGGGATACAACAAGTATCAACAGGAAATCAACCATTTAGTATAGATAAACCGTAACACAAACGTCAATAAAGATTGGGAAAATCAGAAACAAGTGCACGGCATCACCCTTCACACTTTTACTCTCTCTCACCAAAACAATACACGGCATCACCCTTCGTGTTTTTACTCTCTCTTACCAAAACAATACACGGCATCACCCTTCGTGTTTTATGCTCTTCCTCACCCAAACATCAATCACAAGGCAAATAGGGTAAGGGAATCTATAACCTTGAAATAAAATCAAATAACAACAAGTAATGAAAGAACAAATATGTGTATACAGCAGAAAAGAAATATAGATAATAACCAGTCAATATGGGAGGGGGAAACATGTTGTGGGGGGGGTGGGAGATAACAGTTTCGAATAGAAAACATCAAGTAATGAAAGAAACAACATAGCTCGGATATCAACAAAGAATCAAAAACCAACAAATGCACGGCATCACCCTTCGTGCTTTTACTCTTGTCCTCACCTAAGCAATATTTATAGAGAAATGTGCACGTCATTACCCTTTGTGCTTTTACTCTCATTCTTACCAAATCAATCGTATCATAATAATGTGCACGACATCACCCCTTCGTGCTTTTACTCTCTTTCCTCACAATATAGTCAATGAATATCGGTATGGAATGGTACATCGTACGGCACGACATCACCCTTTGTGCTTTACACTCTTTCCTCACAATAGCAAACAATGCACAGCATCACCCTTCGTACTTTAACACTTTTTCCTCACAATAGCAAACAATGCACGGCATCACCCTTTGTACTTTAACACTCTTCCTCACCCAAATAACAAATCACAAACAATGGGGCAAGGGAGTAGACAAATTATAGTAGAAATCCCAGCAAGGTAATACAATTAAACAGCAAAGTCCCGACAATGGAACAATATCATTAAATCTCAACATCCCGGCAAGGGAGATAATCAACAAAACAACAAACATCCCGGCAAGGGAATAGTTCAATAACTCTTTATCTTTCTTTCACTTCATACTTTATAACTCACTTTACCACTTGAGTCAATGCTCCAAAGGGTTCAATTATCTCACATACTTTCACAATTCGTCTTACAACTCGATCCAATGCTCCTCGAAGTTCAAAGATCACAATTTCTTTCACATGCTCTTTGCAACATATAGAAATTATCATTAAGGTATGAACGATACAACCAAATCAGAATATCCGCAATATAAAGACTTACGGTCATGCTAGACACCAACGTATAGATAATCGTCCCCATATCTATACGTTGTACTCGACAATTAGCACGTAGCAAATAAGACTCAACTCCTATTCCCTCAAGCTAAGATTAGACCAAACACTTACCTCAATTTCCACGGCCAAATCAATCCACAACAACCGTTTTTGCTCTCAAATTCGGCTCCAACTCAATCAAATCTATACATTAATGACTTCATAATATCAATATATACTAAACAAATCAAACCCAATGCCTAATTATAGATTTCCAATATTTCTTCCTAAAACCTTAAAAATCGACCCCAGTCCCGCTTGATCAAAACACGAGTTCGGTCCAAAACCATATCACCAATTCACCCACGAGCCCGAATATGTAATTTGTTTTCAAATTCAGCCCCAAAACGAGGTCTAAATCAAGAAAAATCAAAAAGTCTTAATTCTGCCCAAATCCGCAATTTCTACCCTTAATTTCATCTTTTAGGCTTAGGAATTCATTAGATGATGATGGAAAATGAAGAAAACGAGTTAAACAATGCTTACCCAAGAACTTTGGTGAAGAAATGCTTCAATGGACGCCTAAAGACCTTGGAGAAGAAAGAGTTCGTGAAAACTTAGTAAAAATCCCGTAGCTACTGTTCTGGAAATTAAATATAACTAGGCGAAAATGTTCTATGCGATCGCGGGAAAGGGATAGATTACCCTATGCGATTGCATAGAAGGATTTCTGAACCCCATAGGTTTTCTCTATGCGATCGTGACCCCTCTTATGCGATTGCATATAAAGAATAACTGGGCAACCAACAGCAGCTATTTCTGCAACATTTTTTAGGCTTAAACCATCCCGAAACACATCCAAATCACACCCGAGCCCTCGGGGCTCCTAACCAATCACATAAACTAACTCAACAACATCCTACGAACTTAATCGTGCGATCAAATCGCCAAAATAACATCAAAAACAACGAATCAAACCTCAAAATCATAAGTTTTTCCTCAAACTTCATTAGCTTTCAAATTTAGAACTTATAGTCTGAAACACGTCAAACGACGTCCGGTTTCAACCAAACTTAATAGAAATATCTTAAATCACATATAAGACGTATACCGGGCACCGGAACCAAAATACGGGCCCGATACCAACACGTTTTAATCGATTTTCATTACAATTTTTCTTTAACAATTTAAAAAAAATAATTTTACCCAAAAATTCATTTCTCGAGCTTGGGACCTTGGAATTCGATTCCGGGCCTATGCCCAAGTCCTATATTTTCCTACGGACCCTCCAGGATCGTTAAATCTCGGGTCCGGGTCCGGGTCCGGGTCCGTTTACCCAAAAAGTTGACCTAAATCAAATTTATTCATTTTAATATCAAAATAATTATTGTCATCTTAATTTCTCTCGACGTAGGATAGTGTGACCTTGCTATTTTGCGCCAAAGTCACCGGAAAATGCCGTGAGGCCGGCCTCAATGACATGCAGCTACTTTGGATCTGAGAGAGCTAGCAGCGAAGGAGGTAGATAGAGGACCAACTGAGAAATCTGATGAAAAAGCTAAGAAAAGCCAATGGAACAGTGGCCAATTTTAGCAAAATGAGCAAAAACACCACCATTGATTACATGAGGTTCAAATTCAGCTTAATTAGAACCTAACAATATTATTGTTGTTGTAATTGAAGAAGCTGCGAGAAATGGAGCAGGGAAAGGCATGGAGGGAAATTGAAGCTCAGAGGAAATTGGTGATCCCGGCTGAGACAAATACAAGGATGAAATGGAAGAGCTTATTCACTGAAAATAAAATGGCTACTCGAGTTATGAATTTGTAGTATATTGCACCTACAATCAAAAATGGGGTTAAGGTAGCTAAATTAGACAAAGAGGTTGTGGAACGAGAAACTGAAAAATGGAGATTGGTTGTAATTGTATATGTAGTGGGTGAAACCCCCACTATTGCTGCATTTGAATGATTTGTCTTCTTTCAGTGGAATTTTGCTGCCAAACCATTAGTATATCTTCATAATGATGGGTATTTTTTGGTTAAGTTTGACACAATAGAGGATGGAGAAGTTGTGCTCTATTCAGGGCCATATATGATGAATAGCAAGCCTGTGGTGGTTAAAGTATGGACTGCGACTTTTGACTTTGCAAATGAGGTATTGAAAACTATACCCCTATGGATCCAATTGCCTAAATTACCTCTGAAGTGCTGGGAAGATGATTCACTGAGTCGAATTGGGAGTACTTTGGGGATACCTATATATGCATATGCATGTACTACTAGAGTTGAACGCATTTCATATACTAGAATTCTAGTGGAAATGGATGTGACTAAACCACTTCCAAGGCAGATTATAGTTGAAGATCCAAATGGAAGGGAGTTTGAGCAAGATGTTTGGTATGATTAGATGCCCCAGTATTGCACAAAATGTTTGAAATTGGGACATGTCTGTCAAGAACCACATAAGGAAGACATAAAGCATAGAGGAAGAGATCAAAAGCCACAACAGTTTTGGAGAAGGAAAGAACAAGTGGAAGAGAAGCAGGACAAAGAAGCTACTATACAAACTCAAAAGCAGGATCAAAAACAAAAAGGAATAGAACAGGCTCAGCAAGATCTACCACCACAAAGACAGGAGGATGAAGAAGGTTGGCAGACAATTAAAAATAAATCCACAACTAGAACCTTCAAATTCAATGCAGATGATGGGATTTAGTAGTAAGAACAGATGGGAAGCGATGCTGGAGGAGGATGACCCATTCATATCTAGATGAAGATAGTTACATGGAATGTTATAGGACTGAATAAAGTATATAAGCAAAAAGAAATAAAGAAGTATATTAGAGATAATAAAGTAGGATTAATAGCTATTATTGAGCACAAGGTGAAGCAAGATGTGGCAGGGAAAATCATACAAAAAATAACACAGAACTGGAAGTGGGATGACAATTATGTAGCTAGTCCAAAAGGAAGAATATGGGTAGTATGGGATTCAGGAGTAGTGGAGTATGTGCAACATAGATAAATCTGAGCAGATGATCACAGGGAAGATTACTATAACTGAAAGCAAGGAAGAATTTTGGTTTTCAACAATATATGGGTTGCATACTATTGAACAAAGAAGGAGCATGTGGGAGGAGTTAAACACAATTGCATAGGGAGCTATAGGGACCTTGGATTGCAATAGGTGACTATAATGCAATACAAAGTTGGGAAGATAGATATAATGGGAATCCTGTTATGGAAGCAGAGATAAGGACTTTAATGATTTCCTAGAGAATACAGGAATGACAGAACTTAGATATGTTGGGAGAGAGTTTACATGGACAAATAGTCATGTACATAGCAAAATAGACAGAGCTCTAGTAAATCATGGATGGATGATGAATATGAGGCAATTGGAGGTGGTGGTGCAGGACCCTTTATTTTCTGACCATACACCTTTGTGTCTAATTTTGAACAGGAACAGCAGAATAAGCCAAAACCCTTTAATTTTTTTCAACAACCTTGCTGAGCATAAGGAATTTGGAAGCATAGTTAAAGCAACATGGGAGAAGAACATGAAAGGACCAGCAATGGAAAGAATCTGGATGAAGCTTAAAAGGCTGAAGCATGGACTGAGGCAACTGCATCAGGAGGAGTATAGAAAAATCCATGAAAAAATCACACTTATAAGGGGGAACTACAGAGAATCCAGATGCAAATGAGAGACCTAAATCATACAGAGAACTTGAAGAAGGATGAGAAGGATCTCAAAGAGAAGCTATAGAAATGGAGTACAATTGAGGAGGGCATTATGAAACAAAAGGCCAGAATCCAATGGTTGAAGCTAGGAGATTCAAATACAGGTTTCTTTCATGCTAGTATAAAGAACAGGAATGCTCAAAAGAAGATTACAAAGCTAGTCACCCAAGCAGGTATGCAGACTCAGAATCAAGAGGAAGTTCAGCAGGAAATCACCCAGTTTTATCAGAAACTACTAGGAACAGCTACAGGGGAGATTCCAGCTATTACACCTGATGTGATAAAGAGAGGAAGCAGACTGACAAGAGCACAACAAATAAAACTGATAAAACCTGTGGCAAGAGAGCAAATTGTCCAAGATCTAAAAAGCATGGATGACTCAAAGGCTCCAAGGTGTGATGGTTATAACTCACTATTCTTTAAAAAGACATGGGCAATTATAGGAGATGAAGTAGTAGAGGCAGTGCAGGATTTCTTCAGAACTTCAGAAATATACATGCCATATTTCAAGAATCTCAGAGTTTAGGCCAATATCATGTTGTACTACCATATATAAAATCATATCCAAAATCATAACTAGCAGGCTTCAACAGGTGATGGATTACTTGGTTGATAATAGCCAATCAGCCTTTGTACCAGGGAGGATTATTTCAGACAACATCATACTAAGTCATGAGATAGTAAAAGGGTATAGCAGGAAGAATATCACTCCAAGATGCTGCTTGAAGATTGACATGAAGAAGGCATATGACTCTATTGAGTAGTGTTTCTTAGAGCAGATTCTGGATCAAATGTGCTTCCCACAAGAGTTCATTGCTTGGGTTATGAAATGTGTAACTACAGTCTCTTATTCTATTCTTATAAATGGAAACCCTATGAAACCTTTTCCAGCAAAGAAGGGGCTGAGACAGGGAGAACCCATGTCCCCCTTTTTGTTTGTGCTAGTAATGGAGTATTTTACAACAATGTTAAAGGGGATAAAGGGAAACAAGGCTTTTAAATTCCACCCTAAATGTGCTAAACTAAATATAATACAGCTCAATTTTGCAGATGATTTGCTCTTGTTTTGCATAGGAGACATGGAGTCTATGAAAGTAGTATATGCTAGCTTTCAAATGTTCTCAAAGGTTTCTGGGCTGGAAGCAAATGTAGAGAAAAGCAGTGTATATTTTAGGGGTGTAAACCAAAAATTGCAGCTTGATATTTTGGACCAGCTAGGTTTCTTAAAGGGTGAACTGCCTATAAGATACCTAGGGGTCTCCCTCTGTACACGGAGGCTATCAATAACTCAGTGTAAACTACTAATTGATAAGAACATTGGAAGGATTACTAGCTGGACCTCAAAATTTTTGTCTTATGCAGAGAGATTACAACTTATTAAAAGTGTTATCTTCTCAATACAAACTTTCTGGTCTCAGATCTTCACATTGCCTAAGAAGTTGATTCAATTGATTGAGAGTGTGTGCAAAAGGTTCCTATGGACAGGAGGTGTTGATGTATCACACAATGCGCTCATTGCTTGGGAAAGAATCTGTATGCCAAAGGTAGCAGGGGGAATGAACATTATGGACATCCAACTATGGAACAAGGCAATTGTGTGCAAACTGTTGTGGAATATATGCAATAAGAAGGACAAACTGTGGGTAAAATAGATACATTGTTACTATGGAAGGAGAGCTAGCATGTGGAAGAGCAAGTCAATGCAGGTATCTTGGATTGTTCAGAAGATACTAAAGGTTGCTGAATACCTGGAAGAAGTGGGGATATAGGGAAAAGACCTTAGTCAGATGCAAAGCTTCACCATACAGAAGATGTACAGGAAGTCCCAGGGAGAGTATCCAAAATGCTCATGGAGAAGATTAATCTGCAACAATTATGGAGTCCCTGGATGGTTATTCATACTATACTTAAACTTGCATGGGAGACTGTCAACAAGAGATAGAGCGGCAAAGTGGAGCCAAATTGATGATCTACAATGTCTATTGTGTGAAAGAGAACCAGAGAGTGCAGAACATCTATTTTTCAAGTGTGGGGTAACATTACAAATATGGGACAGCTTATTGAAATGGCAAGGAATCCAAAGGAAAGCAACAGGGTGGAATGAAGAAGTTCACTGGGCATGTATGGAATGAGAGGAACTGATCTTCCAAGGGAAAGCTAGGCAAACAAAGGTTATCATACGAGCAATAGCACAGGAAATTCATAGTTGTGGTAGTAAATATAAGAAATTAGATAGCAAGCTACAGGAAATGAAAGAGTATCCAAAGTTTTGAAATAGCACTAGACTATATTATAGAGTTTTACTTTATTTGTTTTGTAATTAGGAGAAATAGGGAAGTATAGGACTTGGGGCATGATGTCCAAGATCCTAATGAAGGAGAACTATAAAGCTATACTTGATTTGTAAAATAAAAATTTACTTACCAAAAAAAAAATTAGCATTTTTCTCAGAGAATTCATATTTAAGCTTTCCGGCAACGCGCCCAGACTGCGCATGCAAATCAAGGCAACTTAAATGAGGTTTTCAAGGCCTCGGAAGTACAGAATGGGTAAGAAAACAGGTGATGACGTCGTCACAAAATGAGAGCGTTTAAGTGTCTTTTTTATTTAACTGTTTCGTGAAGGTTTAATTAAGCTCCTTCAGAAAGAAAAGAGAAGGAAATATTTTTTCCATCGATCACCCAAACATGCATCTCTCTTATTTTCTAGCCTGCAGGGGTTGTCCAATCACTAATACAACCTTTCAACTGGAGCCTCCATGTAATTGTTTATAGCAACTGTTCAATTACGAGATGCTTAAAAATGGATGTGTCTCATCATTCCTAAGACGTCGAGCCCCAAAATGACAAACAATATCCAAGTAAGTCGAGATCCATTTTCTTACTAAGCCGAAGTTATCTCTGTGACTCTGTTGTAATCCTACAAAATCATGATTTTCTCAAGAAAAAAATCCAAACAAAAATTACGAGGGATACAACAAGAACCACACCTACAGGGAATCTACATTTAAGCTTAAAAAAAACACTGCCTTATCTGACCAATATCGATAGATGGGGCAGAAGAGTCGGTAAGCAGAAGGCACTGACTGTCACTCTGTATCAGAGACTTCATCTTCATCTTCATCCAAGATGTAAACTAAAACGCGCTTTCTTGCAGCAAAAACACAAGCTACACCTCTTGATGCTGATAAAGAAAATCATATTGAATGTCAAATCACTTGCTAGGATATCCAAACAAAATTCGCAACGAGTTTAGTGTCTAGCAATTGACATCCGTATTGTATGGGAATTGTTAAAAGATAACATCATTCGTATCTGCATGAATGATTTTAAACCCAGATTTTTCTTGGCTATTTCTCATGAATGGGTTAGCCCTATATAAAGACTTCCTATATACTACCAACATTTGGAACCAGAATAGTATAAAGACAGAGAACCACTCACCACTGACTGCCAGGGGAGGAACCACAGAATGTGGAATACTTCGAGCCTTTTCACTCTCCAGTTGCAGGTATATAGCAGAATCCTAGATTATCGTGCAGATTAAAAGTCAACATGACTATCAATGGCAAAAGATAATGCATCTAAGAAAGCTGATCATCACGTTGAAATCAAAACAAAATTAAGGGAAAAGCACCAGAGCACTTAGTTCTGATATTCGGATAAATAAACTATGTAGTATGTAGCATGTAAAGATACTTCTTTACCTATTTCAAATTCAGTGATGCCATGCAATGGTGTAAACTGGACAAAATTATTCCAACCAAGATCATAAAATAGAATGTATGCCATAGGATACAGAATGTCCAAGAAATTTATGCAAATATTTGGTGGAGTGATGATGTCATATACCCGAAGTTCGTGAAGTTTCCAAGAATTGAGAGTGTTAGATTTTGAAAGAGAAACAAATGGGAGGTCACTGGCTTGTAGAATCATCATGTACGCATTTCCAGAGCTCTCAGAAGTGGTTGCAGTTTCATCTAACAGTAAAACAATTTGACCCTCCTGCTTTGAATGGTGACATGTTATATGGCAGTTGAAGGGTAGAAAACTTGTAGGTCCAAAAAATTAATACCAGGTGACAATTTTTCACTTACTTTATAAAGTGAGAGGTCAATACAGTGATATCCATCAGGAATACATAAGAGGGCTGCTTCTACTGGATCCGATATGCCCTCTAGTTTGCCTAAATCATGTGTAAGGCCCCTGACAATACCAATGCAGTTTGCGATTGAGAAACAATCATCTGGTAATTTGAAGGATATGTACCCAGTGAGCGCCTGTTGATGCATTTCACTCTCTGAAGACTCATGCAAAATGTCCTGACAAATGGAAGGGATGAGAAATTACCAACTTTCAAGTTTCAACAGCTCCAAGAATAATCAGGTATAACAAAAGCAATTCGACGGTTAGGATACACCTACAGTGAAATTAAGCTTTCAGAACTCTATAATGAGAATCTAGACAACGATTATCATAATTTTATCAACATTGTTTTAGCCATTTTGGACCACGACATATCCAAGCCTTGATGAAGTCTTTTTGAAGCTCCACCAAATTTTCATGAGTTATTATTACCCAAGGTGTTGAGAGCAAATCATTCGTTCCAAAACATCCCTTCCGAGTTGGAAATTTTCTTAAAGATTTGGTTTTTAATACCAAATAACCTAATTACACTAAGGGGCCGTTTGGCCATACAAATTTTTTCAAATTTTTTTAACTTTTTGTTTAGAAATCAGTGTTTAGCCATGAAAATTTTCATTTCAAGATGAATTTAAAAATTTGAAAAACTCCAAAAGGCTGTTTTTCACATTTTCACATCAAACCACTCACAAAAATTCAAAAACAATCCAAAACTATATTCATATCCAAGCACAACTCTAGCTTTCAAGTACCATTTTCACTTGAAAAAAATATTTCACCTTTTTCCAAAATTTTACAATTCTTATTCTTATGTTCAAACGCCCACTAAATAGTGAAAAGGAAAAAATAAGGATCTTAGGTAGACCGGACAAGTACCTCATTGTAAGATACTGATGCAGGAACCTTGTAAGGCTTTAGTTTTGAAGAGGATGCAATAGGAAAAAGTGGCAGCAGATCCTCACAAAGTAGTTTTCCCGAAATAGTAGAAAATGGCATCTCGAAAGCATCTTTGAAGCTGAAATTCAGAAATCAGATTAACCATTTGAACAAGGAAACAACACAAATTCGTTTAGTCATTGAACAAAAGGAAACGCCTTCAAGCTATGTTACTCGGACCCAGGTGTGTGTGTCCGACATAGGTACTTCATGATCTAAATACTAGGATACGGTGATTCATCAGAAAATATAGCTATAACGAGACATTAAATGAAAAACATACATGTAACTTGTAGTAATCGAGTCTTTTATTTTTCAAATTGTAGGCAGGCATGTAGACAGGGGCGGCTTAACTATAAGGCAACTTTTTTTTCTAAAGATTATGTTATCTATTATTTTTTTTTTAAAATAGTACATATACTGTGGGAACGAAAATTTCGGAAGAAAGTAACTTACCTTTACCTTTTATGCGGGGACCGTTGCTTAAACTTGGGAATGTAATGAATATTTAAGTAATTCTATATTTATGTGGGGACCGTTCCTATATTATGTTTTGCATTCTCTATTCTCTCTTTAACTATTTCTGTATTTCATTTCAGAAAACTTCTTGTGTGCTCACACAAGATCAAAGTTTGCTTTTGGGTGTCTTCGTTAAAAAATTCAAGCATTGCAACAAGACAAAAGCAATCGTTATTTTGAAGCAATGCAACACTATTCCTATGTCGTTATATCAACTTATCAAATTCTTGAGCCGGGTTTTATTATTCTAACTTTATATTATTATTTTTCATTAAAAAATTGTCATTATTGATATTCTTACTTCCTAAGTATATATTCTTGTTTTAGTTATTATTAGATTTTATTCAATTTAAATATGTCAACTAGAAGATATGAATCCGGTTATGCAAAAAGAGAAAATGTGAAGAATTAATTAACTCCCAAAAGGGAGCCCTTGATGATTTTTAACAAATAATAAAAATCTTGATAAAATCTTATCTAAGATCAAGAATGTCTCAAGAGAGATTGAATGGATTAGCTATATTATCAATTGAAAAGGAGTTATTAGACAAATCGATTATATGATAATAATTTTGCATCTAAAAAGGCTAGAAAAGTAAACTTTAAATAAAAATATATATGACTATCTTTTCTTTTTAAAAAAATTAGGGCCTCTCTATGAAGTTTGGCTTTAGGCCCCCAATCTTGTTGAGCCAGCCCTGCATGTAGACACTCTCCAAATGGCACGATTTATCAAATTTTCCTACAACTCACACGACAAAGTATTAAATAAAATACTATAAACTTATTGAAATAAAACAAATAAAAGTTAAAAAGAGATATAAACATACCTTTAAAAGTTAGACTAACAGAGTATCACAACTTTTAAATAATTAGCTAGTCAAATGAACCACAAAAAAGTTTTACACAAATTGAAAGTTCATAGACCAAAACTAAATATAACATTCACATTTAAACTAAGCTAGACTTGTCACTTGAGTACATTCTATTCAAAGGTCATCTTCCTCAATGTCAACTTCCTCTAAGACTACTTCTAGTTGAGGTTCGTCTATTGACAACTCAACTAGATCATAGGTACTTTCATCAATATTGAAATGATCTCCCCCTAAAACAACACCAAAATGAATTTAGAAGATTGAGAAAGAAACTTATCATACTAAAAAAATTACTCAAGAAATATCAAATGATGGATATGTATATATACCTAAATCCCAATATTTGCTCGGACCACTAGAATAATTTTCCTTTCTTCAAGAGAGCAAGCGAAGATTATAATGGACAAAAACTAAATCTTCGGGTCTAGAAGTAGCTAGCTTGTTTCTCTTGATGCTATGAGTCAATGAAAAGTACTCCAATTCCTTTCGCAACAAGATGAAGCCAGTTGGGAAAGCAATTCGTAAGCCAAACTTTGTAAAAGTGGAGCATTTACACCATGGTTAGCCCACCAAAATAGAGCTCCTCATACCCCATAACATCAAGCCAGTGATTAAAAAGGCGCTCGCTTCATCGCTTTAAGCGAGAAGCAAAGCAAGGCGGGCAGGGCAGCGCTTCAGGTCTTTGAAGCGACTCTGGTACGAAAAAGCGACCGCTTCTCCGTAAAAAGCGAGAAGCGGTGAAGCGAGAAGAAGCGAGAGAAGCGACCATTTCTTTGTTTAAAATTAACCCAAGCCCTAGTTTATTAACCCAAGCCCTAATGTAAACCGTAACCACTGTCTGGAGTCCAGAAATAGCAGCGAGACGGTTTTTCTTCAACAAGAGCAGCAATTTCTTCTTCTCTTCTTCATCAACTTCAGATTTCTGAAATTATCTCAAAGCATCAAGGGTTCTTCTTCATTCTTCCACAGTACAGGTATGTTCTGCTTCTTCTACTTTTGATTTTCAATCTTCTTCTTCTTTTTCTTTTTCTTTCTAAACATCCAAAAAGCGGCGAAATGCTGGCGAAATTTTTTTTTTTTACCTTCGATTCTTTCTCAGAAAATTTCTACCCAATTTTTCCAGTTTCTGCCCCCAAGCGCATCTAATGGGATGGTGATCCAAATGTCGCATCTTGTCCTAAAGTTCCGGGGCATGTGAAGGAAGAATTGAAAGCATACCTTCAATATAAGATAATGGCATACAAGAATTTGACAATCTTGTAGAAGACTAGGATGCTCATTTTGTGCTTTAATTAATGCTACTCTTTAGTTTTTTAATTGAAGTATTGAACATTTGCTTTCAATTACATGTGTTGTCTATGCCGTATTTATTTTAATTTTTTCTTTTTAAATTCCGCTTCACTTAAAAAAAGCAAGCGCTTCGCTTCTCGCGAAATGGGGGTTGTCGCTTTTCCTCGCTTCACGCACTTCACAACACTGCATCAAGCACACAAGGCTTCGTAAGGTGTGATCTTGTTTGCAAAACATAAGAAATCAAAGTATTTTGGCCCTCTCTCATATCTCATAAACCAATCCAGAAGGAGGTTGATTAGAAAATTATGATATCTCATTGATTCATCTGGTATATAAATATATGATTATATGATTCGTTTCTAAGTTTACTAGATCGAAAATGACCATTCCCACAACAAAATGCCCCATACTCCCATTGCTTTCACCTTTAAGCCACTACTCATGATAGTATTTTGGAACCAATGAATGTGCCATACAATGCGGAATATTACTTTTCTTCCACCTAGCCACAAGAATTCCTCGAATTGTATCAAAAAAAATTCGAGTGGTCGGTAATAAGATTTTTCTCCTCAAGCCCAAATAAAGTCACCTTTTCAATTATTGTATCTCACATGTCGTAAATATAGTGCAATTTTGGACGATCAAGGTCGCACTTCTAAGCGTGGATACAATTGGTTCTGTACAATTCAAAAAGTATCCCACCATTCATCACAAGATATTTTAATTCACGTGCTTTAGCTTCAATTACTTTATATCCCTTATAATTCTTCCATTCGTCATCCAACACCATTTTTTCCAATGACGATTTAACTTTATGAATACGAGAAGTCATAATTATATGGGAAGCAAATCTTGTTTCCGTAACTTCAACAAAGATAACTCAAAATTTTTTGAAAAATGGCGTGCACCGTGTCGTGATTCACCACAAAATTCTTTTAAGCTATTCACTTGACCAATCAACTTTAATATCCATTTGCAATTATTAAAGTGAGTTGATTTTTCCGAACGTTGACACATACTTTTCAAAGCAAGATTTAAGCAATAAATGACACGTGGTGTCCAAAATATGTGCGGAAAAGTTTGCTCAACAATAGAACCGGCAAGCTTCATATTACCTGCATTATCACTGATAACTTGGACAATATTTTTTGCATCGACACCTTTTATGGCTTAAATAAACAACTTAGCAATGTATTCACCATCCCACTTGAATTGATTGATTTCAAGAATATTGATCCGCCACTAGATGCTCCTATATATTTATCAATAGCCGCCTTTTAACATCGGAACAAATCGATAATCCTTTTCTTTTCCATGTATCTTTAATAGGTTGTAGTTTTCAATCTATATGAGCATTTTCTTGGGCCAGAGAGTTGTTCTTAATCTATTAAAAGTTGGGGGAACATAACTAGGTAAAACTTTCGCTGCCAAAAACTTTTTAAAGTAAGGAGAAGTTGCAAGGTTAAATGATAAACCTAATGCGTAGAACATATGAGCCGCCAACTTGTTGGCAATGTTTTTGTTACAAATGTTAAAAGATTTCTCCACCATTTGAACATTTTCTTTTTTTCGGTTGTGATAAATCTGATCCTTCTGGTAGAGATACATAATCCGCCTTTTTTCTTGCATCAGTAGTGCATCTGATTTTTTTCTTTTCGGCTTCTTCATCAATGTTACACATACTTCATGAGTAATCTCTTTACATACTTCATGAGTATATGCAACATTGAAGCTGAAAAGAAAAAATTAGATGCACAACAGAACGCAAGAAAAAAGGCAGATTATGTATCTTAATCGGAAGGCTCATATTTATCACAACCGGGAAAAAAAAGGGCTCAAATAGTGGAGCACTGGAGAAATCTTTTAACATTTGTAACAGAATCACTGCCGACAAGTTGGCGGCTCGTATATTACGGATCAGGCTTATCATTTAACTTTGCAACTTCTCCTTATTTTAAAAATTATTCAGAGTTTTGGCAGCGAATTCTTTACCTGGTATGTTCCACCAACTTTTAATAGGTTAAGAACAACTCTTTGGGCCCAAGAAAATGCTCATCTAGATTAAAGAAACTACAACCTATTAAAGATACATGGAAAAGAAAAGGATTGTCGATTTGTTCGGATGGATGGTCAGATATTAAAAGGCAACCATTGATAAATAAAATGGGAGCATCTAATGGCGGACCTATATTCTTGAAATCAATCAATTCAAGTGGGATTATCAAGGATGGTGAATATATTGTCACGTTGTTTATTAAAGCCATAGAAGAATTCGAAGCAAAAAACGTTGTCCAAGTTATCACTGATAATGTATGTAATATGAAGCTTGCCGGTTCTATTGTTGAGCAAACTTTTCCGCACATATTTTGGATACCATGTGTCGTTCATTATTTATCTTGCTTTGAAAAGTATGTTTCAGCCTTCGGAAAAATCAAATCACTTTAATAATAGCAAATGGGAATTAAAGTTGACTGGTCAAGTGAGTAGCTTAAAGAATTTTGTGCTGAATCACGACACGGGGCATGCTATTTTCCAAAAGCATTAGGAGTTATCTTTGTTGAAACTTGCGGAAACAAGATTTGCTTCCCATATTATTATGACTTCTCGTATTCATAAAGTTAAATCGTCATTGGAAAAAATGGTGATGGATGTCAAATGGAAGAATTATAAGGGAGATAAAGTAATTAAAGCTGAAGCGAGTAAAATAAAATCTCTTGTGATGGATAATGAATGGTGGGATATTATTGAATATTTTTTGAAGTGTATTGAAACAATTGTATACATGCTTAGAAGTGCCGACCTTGATTGTCCAAAATTGCACCTTATTTACGACATATGGGATACAATGATTGAAAAGGTGAAGGTGATTGTATTTGAGCATGAGGGGAAAGATCTAATTACTAGCCAATCGAATTTTTTTTATACAATTCAAGGAATTCTTGTGGTTAGGTGGAATAAGAGTAATACTCTGTTGCATTTCATGGCACACATTCACTGATTCCGAAATACTATCATGAGTCAGTAGCTTAGAGGTGGGATAAGAAGACTTAATCCTAATGAAGATATAGAGATTTCACAAAATAGGCTCATCAAATGCTTTCAAAGATATTTCAAGGATCGAAATGATTTAAAGCAAGCTTCTTTGGAGTACCGGGCATTTTGTTGTGGAATGGTTACTTTGGTGAGCCTCATGTGCTTGATATTATGGGGTATGAGGAGCCTCCATTTTGGTGGGCTAACCATGGTGTAAATGCCCCACTTTTACTTGGCTTACAAATTGCTTTCCCAACCGGCTTCTTCATCTTGTTGCGAAAGGAATTGGAGTACTTTTTCATTGACGCATAACATCAAGAGAAACAACCTAGCTACTTCTGGAGCCAAAGATTTAGTTTTTGTCCATTATAATCTTCGCTTGCTCTCTCGAAGAAAGGAAAAATATACAAGTGGTCCAAGCAAATATTGGGATTTAGGTATATACACATATCCATCATTTGATATTTCTTGAGTAATTATTTTAGCATGATAAGTTCCTTTCACAATCTTCTAAATTTATTTTGGTATTGTTTTAGGCAGAGATCATTTTAATATTGATGAAAGTATCAATGATCTAGTTGAATTGTCATTAGACGAACCTCAACTAGAAGGAGTCTTCTTTGACGAGGAAGTTGAAGATTTGCAAGAAGTTGACATTGAGGAAGATGACCTTTGAATAGAATGTACTCATGTACAAGGCCTCTAAGTGACAAGTCTAGCTTAGTTTAAACTTTAAATGTGCATGTTATGTACTTATTTTTGGTCTATGAACTTGTGAACTTGCAATTTGTGTAAGACTTTTCTGGTGGTCAGACTAACTTAATTTGACTAGCTAATTATTTAAAACTTTTGACTTGTGATTCTCTGTTAGTCTATTTAGTTCTAAGTTCTATCTTCTAAAGGTATATTTCATTTGTTTTATATCTCTATCTCTTCTTAACTTTTATTTGTTATATTTCAATAAGTTTATGATATCTTATTTTAATACTTTGTTGTGCGAGTTGTAGGAAAATTGATGAATCGTGCCATTTTGGAGAGTGTCTACATGCATGCCTACGACTTGAAAAATAAAAGACTCAGTTACTACACTCTACAAGGCACAAGTTACATGTAAATTTTCCATAGAATGTCTCATAATTATGCATATCTTTATAACTATATTTTTAGATTATCAATTTATTTTTTGCTGAATCCCTGCACCGGCACCGGCACCCGCACTTGTACCTAGATCTGTATCATTGAATCCTAAAATTTAGATCATGAAGGATCCGAGCTTAGGATCTGTACCCATGTCTGAGCAAGTTAGGTCTGAGATGCATATATTCAAGAGCAACGAACAATTCTTTTCCAATTTCTGGGTTTGTTGGCACTATAGGAACATCAATAAATTCAGCAAAAAAATATCCACCCTACACCTGTACTGGCTATATTTGATCATGAAAAAATAACAAACAAATAAATAATAAAAATATGCCCCAAGCCCCAGGCAGTTGGGATTCAACAGCCATCACCGCTACAGGAATGATGCTAACAAAGATCATGCACAAAATCTAGGATAGAGAAAACAAAGAGAAGCAAGGCGCACCAAGACTCCATTTGTTGAAATTCTTCTGCTAGTGTCCTTTTCAAATATTCTAAATCTGAAAACCCTCCGAAATGTGCTAGTTGTTTAATTCTTTGCATCATTTCCCTATTCACAAAGAACATAACATTCAGAATTACAACAATTATTCAAGAGATAAATAGGCCCAGCAAACACAAGTAGATTAAATTAGTTTAGTCTGATTCCGAAGTGAATTCGAAAGAGAATAATAGCTTCTAAATCATCCAAAAAAAAATAAAGTTTAACATTGCTAATTGACAAGCAATGATCTGATCTTCACATGAATCCCAACAGTTAAAATTCAAGAGTTTCGAGTAATGGCTCCCCCCCATCGAAAGAGAATAATAGCTTCTAAATCATCCAAAAAAAAATAAAGTTTAACATTGCTAATTGACAAGCAATGATCTGATCTTCACATGAATCCCAACAGTTAAAATTCAAGAGTTTCGAGTAATGGCTCCCCCCCATCGAAAGAGAATAATAGCTTCTAAATCATCCAAAAAAAAATAAAGTTTAACATTGCTAATTGACAAGCAATGATCTGATCTTCACATGAATCCCAACAGTTAAAATTCAAGAGTTTCGAGTAATGGCTCCCCCCCATCGAAAGAGAATAATAGCTTCTAAATCATCCAAAAAAAAATAAAGTTTAACATTGCTAATTGACAAGCAATGATCTGATCTTCACATGAATCCCAACAGTNAAGTGCCTTAATTTAACTGAGCTTTTTTAGTCAATGTTCATGGAAAAGAAACCAACTATGCAGGATCGATCTACTTTTTCAATCAAGATAGACTATTAGCACAGTCAACCCACAGGCACACAAGTAATCTAATATGAACCATGCATGTACAGTATAGTATTGAGTTTAAACACTCCACCTTAAGAAAAAGGAAAAATTTGCAATGAGCTTTGGTTATTTTTCTCTGCCCGCCATGGGCTTGGGCTGCGGTCTTAAAGTTCGAGGAAAGTGATGCTGGGAGCAACTTTTTCAGGAAAACAAAAAGAAAAGAAATATGATACATAAAGGTCAAACTTAAAACAAAACATAACCATAATGGAGAATAAAACATAATAACTTGTCTTGTGCACAAACTTCTTTTCGGTGGGAATACAACTTACAGGTCTACTTCAACGCTGCTATCTCCCTCAGAAATCTCCAGTAATTGCCTTACAGGATCTTGATCATATAGGAACTTCAAGAATATAATAACAAGTTCACTGTCAAAACAAAGAAGCACATGGAAAGACCATTCAGCATTAGACTAAGTGATTCCGTTTATAAGTTGATATAAAATTAGAAAATGGTGGAAACAAGTGAGACTGTATGAAAGTTAAACCTATTAAAGGGTAGCTGATCACTTGGTTCAGCCATTAGAATCTTCACAGATTTCAGAAGCCAGCTGAAGAAATTTGAAAACTGGAAACAAGACTAATTAGAACCCCTATAATAATCAGAAGAGAAAAGGAATAAATAATTACAAACTCAGAGAAGCTAAAGCTTTTAAGAAGGCCTAAAGCTTCCTTCAGCAGTTAATATATATGGATATAAACAAAAAGAGAACAAATGTCAACACTTTGAAATGTACTTAATTTTGTTATTTCTGTTCTATATATAGTCCTCTAACACCACAGAAACATTGTTAAGTTCATTTTTTCTTCGATAAGGTAAAACTTTATTACTGAGTATCAAGATGGTAACAAAAAGTTACATAAAACTGCTGGGAATATCCATACAGTCAGTTACAGCATCTCCCTAACAATTCCAGAAAGTCCATATATTGATCAATGCTTTCCGTGAGAATACTCTTACACCAGAAAAAGAAATTATGCAGACACTTGTTTTTTATTCTAGTGTAAGTTTTAGCTACTGCAGACTTGTTATTTGATTGAATGCACAGCTTATTTTCTTCATTCATTTCAAGGGAATATATGAAATGAATATATACAAGTAGGATAATACAAGTAGCAACCAGCTAGGATCATAAACAAATAAATCTGAGCTGTTGACAACATGCTAACAGCCTGTTCTAACTTTAACAGCCTGTTCTAACTTTAACAGGTCAAACTAACACTCCCCCTCAAGTTGGCATATAGATATCTGTCATGCCTAACTTGCTTACAAGAACATTAAAATTTGGTTTGAATAATACTTTAGTGAACATGTCTGCCACTTGAAGATTGGTTGGGACAAATGGTGTACAAATGCTTCCATCTTCAATCTTTTTTTTGATGAAGTGTCTGTCAACCTCCACATGTTTAGTTCTATCATGTTGGACTGGATTGTGTGCAATGCTAATTGCAGCTTTGTTGTCACAGTAGAGTTTCATGGGTAATTGCATTGGCACTTCTAACTCTGTTAAGACCCTTCTAAGCCAGATAGTCTCACAAATTCCTTGTGCCATTGACCTGAACTCAGCCTCTGCACTGCTTCTAGCTACAACTGATTGTTTCTTGCTTCTCCAAGTGACCAGATTTCCCCAGACATAGGTACAATAACCTGAAGTAGATCTCCTGTCCATTACTGACCCTGCCCAGTCAGCATCAGTGTAGGCTGCAATCTCCCTGTTCTCTGTCTTCTTGAATAGCAAACCTTTTCCTGGAGTATTCTTCAAATACCTCAAAATTCTATGGGCTGCTTCCAGATGTTCATTCTTGGGAGAGTGCATGAACTGACTGATCATACTGACAGGGAATGCAATATCTGGTCGTGTATGAGAAAGATAGATGAGTCTTCCCACCAGTCTCTGAAACTGTCCACAGTCAACTTCTTTTCCTTCCTTGACACCAAATTTGACATTTGGATCAATAGGAGTTTCAGCTGGCTTACATTCACTCATCCCAGTTTCCTTTAGAAGATCTAGTACATACTTTCTCTGTGACACCATGATACCATGTTGTGATCTTGCAATTTCCATTCCTAGGAAGTATTTTAAATTTCCTAGGTCTTTAATCTCGAATTCCTCAGCCAATCTCAGCTTCAATCTGCCTTGTTCAATCTCATCATCACCTGTAAGAATAATGTCATCAACATACACAATAAGAACAGTCATTTTACCCTTTAGTGAGTGGTTAATGAACATAGTGTGATCTGCTTGCCCTTGCATGTAACCCAGTTTTTTCATATACTGAGTAAGTCTCTCAAACCAAGCTCTAGGGGATTGTTTGAGTCCGTATAAGGACTTCTTCAGTTTGCACACCTTCGTTCCTCCAATTTCTATACTGCCTGGAGGGGGATCCATGTAGACTTCTTCCTCAAGCTCTCCATTAAGGAAAGCATTTTTCACATCTAGCTGCTGTAGAGGCCAGTTCAGATTAGCTGCTAGGGACAACAATACTCTGATGGAGTTCATTTTTGCTACTGGAGCAAATGTCTCCAAGTAATCAATGCCATAAGTTTGAGTATATCCCCTTGCTACTAGCCTTGCTTTGTACCTTTCCAGAGATCCGTCAGAGTTGTATTTGATGGTGAACACCCATTTACAACTCACTGTTTTCTTTCCTTTTGGTAGATCAATCATCTCCCAAGTCTCATTCTTCATTAGTGCTTTCATCTCCTCCTGAACTGCCTCTTTCCACTTAGGATCATTTAGAGCATCATGGATAGTTTTTGGAATTTCTAGGCTGTTTAAGTGAGATACAAAAGCTGTAAAAGAAGGTGACAGTCTATCATAGGAAACATGGTTAGACAAAGGATATAATGGTGTCTGTGTAGCTTTTCTAACACCTTTTCTTAGAGCAATAGGAATATCTAGATCATTAGGTTCGAATTCTAAATCTGAAACAATATTTAATTCAGAATTACCTGGTGTTTGAGGCACAATGGCTGGAGAAGATGATTGTTGAGAAGTGAATTTGTCAGTCTCTTTCTCCCTTCTAGAGTACACCTTCAATGGTTTTATTTGATTGCTTAAAACATCACCATTTTCAGATATAGTTTCAGTCATGATTTCAGTGTTACTAGGAACCTGCGTTATTTCTTGTATATTAGGGATTAAACTCTGAGAGTCAGATTCAGACTTTTTAGACCAATCTAGATCTAGGTCTTCATAGCAATTCTCCCCCTGAAGACCAGTGCCATAGAACATCTCATCTTCATTAAAGGTAGCATCTAAGGTTATGATAATTTTCCTAGTTTTAGGATTATAGAGTTTAAAACCTTTCTGAGTTGGGGCATATCCTATGAAGACACATTTTTGTGCTCTAGGATCAAGTTTGTTTCTATTGTGATCATGAATATGAGCAAATGCTACACATCCAAACACTCTCAAAGGTAGGTTTTGGATGAGCTTAGTAGTAGGGAATTGTTCTAGGAATACTTGCACAGGTGTTTTGAAGCCTACAACCTTAGAAGGCATTCTATTTATGAGATAAGTGGCTGTTAAAACAGCCTCTCCCCACAGACTTTTAGGACATCCACCTGTAAACAACAAGGCTCTAGTAACCTCTAGTAAGTGTCTGTTTTTTCTCTCAGCTACCCCATTTAGTTGAGGAGTATCAACACATGAACTTTGATGAACAATCCCTTTGTTTACAAAGAAGCTTCCTAAGACCTTATTGAAGAATTCTTTTCCATTGTCACTTCTGAAAATTTTTATCTTTTCATTGAACTGAGTTTCAATCATTTTATAAAACTTTTCAAAGATCCCTTTTACTTCCCCTTTTTCTTGCATTAGGTAAACCCAAGTTAATCTTGTGTGATCATCTATAAAACTGACAAACCATTTTTTATTTGAAGTGG
Source organism: Nicotiana glauca (assembly GCA_026770625.1). NCBI lineage: Eukaryota > Viridiplantae > Streptophyta > Magnoliopsida > Solanales > Solanaceae > Nicotiana > Nicotiana glauca. Next base: position 76,191 of record MU728803.1, read on the forward strand.
TTTCAATTTTACCCCATACATCACTGTGAATTAAGTTGAAAGGTTTAGTGGCAGTATATGTCTTAGCAGGGAAGCTACTTCTCTTATGCTTAGCCAATTCACAAAATTCACATTTTAACAAAGAAGGATTTTCATTGATAAAAAACTTAGGAAACAATAACTTCAGATAATGAAAATTGGGGTGTCCTAATCTGAAATGCCACAACATAAGTTTATTCCTAACAAGGCTGGTTTGAAAGCATACAGACTTTAAAGGTGTACTGTTTTCCAAGAGAAAGAGACCTCCAACTTCTTCAGCATTGCCAATCATCTTCCCCGAGCCCTTGTCCTGAAATACACAAGAATTTGAGTTAAATATAGTCTTACAATTCAGGTTCTGGTTAAGCTTAGAAACTGATATCAGATTGCAGGATAGTTTAGGTACATGTAGGACATTTTCAAGGGTTATGAGAGGTGTTAGCTTAACAGTTCCTTTCCCTGCTATGGCTGAAAAAGTGCCATCAGCAATCCTAATTTTCTGATTGCCTGCAGATGGTTTATAGGTAAAAAAATTTTTTGAATCTCCTGTCATGTGGTCACTAGCACCTGAATCTATAATCCAAGAGTCATCCTTCATTTTTTCTATACTAACGTAGGCTGAGGGTATAGGTACATTACCTTTTTGGGCAAAAGAACACCTAGGGTTACTATTTTGACCTGTTTGTTTGAGGAGTTGCTGCAAAAACTCTATCTGATCCTTAGTGAAGAGATTCAGTTCTGAAGATGCTTGAGACTGATCCTCTGCATTTGATGCTAAATAGGCCCTTCCACCCTTTCTTTCCTTGGTGTTCTTCTTCTTCCAATTAGCTGGTTTCCCATGGATTTCCCAGCAAGTGTCCTTAGTATGCCAGTATTTTTTGCAAACTTCACACCAAGGCTTGTTCTTTGCTTCTCTGTTTTCAACCACAAGGGCTGATGATTCCAGGCTCTTTGATCCTTCACCTGCAGCGTCTTGAAGCATCACTCTTCTCCTTGATTCTTCCCTCCTTACCTCTGAGAATGTTTCTCTTAAAGGTGGCAGTGGCTTCTTTCCCAAGATTCTGGATCTGCATTCATCATACTCTTTATTCAGGCCAGCTAAGAACAAGTAGACTCTCTCATCTTCTTCTTGTTTCTTAGCTTGTACACTGTCTTTAGTGCAATTCCACTCAAGAGTGTAACATTGTTCCAGTTCTTGCCACATGGAAACCATCTCGTTGTAAAAGATGGTGACCTCCTTTTCTTCTTGCTTGTTGTTCCAGAGCTTGTTTTTAAGCTCAAAAATCTGAGAAGCATTTTCCAGATCTGAATATGTTTCTTTGACAGCTACCCAAACATCTCTTGCAGTGGGTAGGAACAAATATGGCCTTCCAATAGAAGGCTCCATTGAGTTTAGGAGCCAGGATGTAACTAGGCAGTTTGTTGATTCCCAAGTGATGAATTTGGGATCTTCTAGATTTGGTTTTGCCTCACCACCATTTATATAACCTAGCTTACCTCTACCAGCAATAGCAAGCTTAACAGATTGAGCCCATTCTAAATAATTCTTCCCATTCAACCTATGTGATATTGGAAGAATGGAAGTATTATTAGAATCACTGCTGTTGCTGCTCATTTTGATGACTGAAGGGACACTAGTAGTACTCCCAGTAATTGTTTCTAAACTCTCAGTACCCTCCCCCTCAGGATCTGATGAATCTTGCCCAATGTTGGCAGATTTCACCATTAATTGGATCTAAAAAACAGGCTCTGATGCCATGTAAGTTTTAGCTACTGCAGACTTGTTATTTGATTGAATGCACAGCTTATTTTCTTCATTCATTTCAAGGGAATATATACAAGTAGGATAATACAAGTAGCAACCAGCTAGGATCATAAACAAATAAATCTGAGCTGTTGACAGCATGCTAACAGCCTGTTCTAACTTTAACAGCCTGTTCTAACTTTAACAGCCTGTTCTAACTTTAACAGCCTGTTCTAACTTTAACAGGTCAAACTAACATCTAGAAATATGATTTTTCTGCCCATCAAACAAGCTCTATTTCTCAATAGCCAATTGTCCAGAATATGCACAAAGTTATGGTTCAGTAATGCCTCATTTGTTTTTTTTAAGATTAAGATGTCTGAATCTCATACACATCTGAATATCAAGATGTGTATTAAGATTAAGACATCTTAATCTGGATACACATCTGAATATATTAAGATGTGTATTAAGATCTGAATACTAAAAATTAAGATTGTTTGATTTTTAACATCTGAATGCATAAAATTTATTTTTATTGGAAAAATAATAAACATAAAATTCAATGAAATACTAAATAATCTAATATTCCATCAATAAAATATATAATTTTTTAAATTATGATATTTGCTGGTGGTGATGGCTAACGGTTGAATGCCGACTAGAGGCGGTGGTTGGTGGAAGTTTTGGTTGATGATAGTGGTTCATGCTAGTAGCTAGTAGTGATTGGTAGTGGTGGCGATTATGATTGAGGATGGTGGTGGTGGGTAATGATAGTTAATAATGGCAGGTGGTGGTTTGTGATTGAGTAAGGTGGTGGTAGGTTATAATAATGGGCGGTGCCGGCTGTGGCTGTTAATGGTGATGGGGTGGTTGGTTGTGGTAGTTGAGGCAGATATGTGTTGACTGTGGGTGAGAATGATGGTTGTGTTCTATTCTCTCGTAGATGGCGAGAACTAGTGATACAGGACGAGGCGGTCGACCACCAGTACCAGGTCGGAGTGGTGGGGATGGTAGATGGTGATGGTCGATAATGGTGGAAGCTATGATTGAGGATGACAGTGGCGTGGTGGTGGTGGTTGAGTATAGTGGTGGTCGTGGCATGGTAGTAGTTGATATGGTAGGCGGTGGCGGCAGTTAATAATGAGTATTCCCTCCGTTTCACATTAGATGAGATAGTTTGACTCGGCACAGAGTTTAAGAAAAAAAAAGACTTTTAATACTTGTGGTCTTAAAACCTTAAGGGGTAAAAAGTTTGTGGGGCCATGACATTTGTGTGCTGTAAAAGCTTCTCATTAAGGGTAAATGGGTAAAATGAAAGAGTTTAAAGTTGAATTATTTCCAAATGTAGAAATATGTCATTTATTTTGGAATAGACTAAAAAGGAAAGTAAATATGAAACGGAGGGAGTATGTGATAGCATATTAATGAAATTTAGTCTGTGTTATAGATCTTAATCATACAAACCTATTCAGACCCATTAAGTGGTTGTGAAGTAAAAAAACAAACACACATAATGATTAAGATCTGAATAATTAAGATTCAAACTTTAAAAACAAGCGCATTTAATGTCTCATGTCTGAATGATTAAGATTCAGACCTCTGATTCAATGCTCTATGTGTCTTCTCATGCGGCCAGCCATTTAAGTTCATTTCTAATGCTACATAGAGAAAAGATATCCATCTTCGTACCCCTTGCTTCTTCAGGTAATTCACTGTCAATGTGCACTGCTACAGTTGCAACTCCCCTTGTCACTATAAACCCTCTTCCACTCCTCTGAAGCTACACCCTCCCCACAGCTTAGCTGAGCACACTCTTCTCCAAGGCCCATCCCAAATAATTACTCCACCATTAGCCCTCATCCACAGCCCCCTTTCACTTCTCTCCAGCCCATGTCCAGCAGCTTTGCCTACCTATGTTGTGCGGACTCTCCATAACTGTTGCTGCACCCATATCGGATCCAATATATTACTTTTGGAGGATCCGACACGCACCCAGCAACATTTCCGAAGAGTCCGAGCAACATAGTTGCCTACCCCCAACCTCATGACATTGGAAAGTAGACCTTGGAGGTGGTGCTGAGAAGCATTAAGAAGATAGATAGTTCCTAAACTTTGTAAATTATACTCCCTCCGTTTCAATTTATGTGAACCTATTTCCTTTTTGGTCCGTGCCAAAAAGAATGACCCCTTTCCTTATTTAGAAACAATTTACCTTTATGCAATGATTTCTAGCCACACAAAATATATGTGCCTCATTTTACACCACAAGTTCAAAAGTCTTCTCTCTTTTCTTAAACTCCGTGCCCAGTCAAATGGGTTCACATAAATTGAAATGGAGGGAGTAAAATAGTTCTGTTATTTTCTGGGATTTTCAGTGCTCTTCAGTCTTCCCATACTACCCTTCAGTGACATTAGGAAGTTGGCCGCTGATTGAAATAAGAACATTTTGCAAACACATACAAAAGGTTGAGGACTCTTTAAAAGAAAATTATGTTTAAGGATAACAATGCTAGTAAAGGATAATTTCTTGGTATGAAGCGAGCAGTTTACTCCTGCCCATCTTTGTGGTGATAAAATAATCTCCTCTTATTCGTCTCTAACATAGACTTACAGCTACATAAAGAAGGCTGTTTTGGCAATCAAGATCTACTTTGGAATTTACAGCATTACTTATAAAGAAGTAAAAAAGAAAGACTTGTCTGTCAATATGCTATTTATGTACAATGGGATCATTAGGATTGAAATCTAGACTAGAAAAATATAGAATGGCACAATTCTAGCATTCAATATTTTCAGGATTTTGTGATTTTCTTTTTAAAAGAGGGTAACAAACATTTCAAGCTATAAAGATTACATTTTATCCTCGTTATCTTGAAAAGGAAAATCAGAAATCTCGAGACAACATATTATAGTCCCTTGCTAGCAGAATAAATGAGAACTGATTTTTTACCACAAGAAATATAGCGCTAAATACAAGTAACAAGCAGGCTCCTGCTCTAGAAAAGAGTACAACAAGAGTAGTTAACAAATAAACAATTACCTGCTGTACAACAGAAGCTAAAACCCTCATAAAACGTTCAACCTGTACGAGTAACATGCCAGCCCTTTCCGTAGCACTATCCATCAACTTTTCATCTAAGCCGATACCTTTATATCGTGCACGCCACTTTGAAAGCCCTCTCAGTTCTCCAATTCTGAATCCAATAATTTCTGCAGCAGGCTGGAAAGCATCAAAGAAATTAACAAAAGTAAATATAACTAAGAAACACAGAATACTTAATTGATATTACAATATTATCACCAACCACCATTAGTAACGAAGTTGAGTAAATGAATAGATTCCATTTTGTTCAGAGCAGTTATAAAAGCTTCTCTAAATGCAGGTAGAATCAATTCTTTGAAAAAGAAAAGAACTAGAGAAAAATAGCCTCATCTCCTTGCATAATTATTTACCGTTAAACTTCACCCATTCAAATCAACTAATAATAGTAATCTTTTCTTCGATTCATCATGGACAAGCACAACATATAAATACAACATGGTTACCCTTTACTCCAAAAGGCAGATAAATAGATTTTTAAAAAGAATCGCCAACTATAATAAAAACAATATTACATTCAGATTTTGAGCTGTTTCTTGAGAAAAAAGAAAGGCAATCAAACATACTAGGCCAATAAAAGTTGGTTAACCTTGTAAACTGGTTAAAACATGATAATCTACGAGAATCCAAGGCACTTTTAGAATGGGTATCATCTTAAAGTAATTCCAAGTAATAATATGGAATCAGAGACAGGCTTGTCTTAGGATAAATGAATTTTTTGTGTAGTTCTGGCACCATGAAAAATCTTCGTTTCACAAACTAAAAACATAGTAAAAAGTCAAGGACACCTGTAAATGATCAAGAACAATTAGCTGAAGCTCTTTCCCAGCACCATTAACTGCCTTTGCTACCCGCTTGAGACCCTGGCAATAATAGTTAAATAAATAAAAATTTAACCAGTAACACTTCTCCTACTTTAAATGCTCCTGTGGAAGAGGCCATACCGCTTCACCAAGAGAATTTTCTAAAAACTGATGAAGTGGAGGACTGGCCCTAGCACCACCTAAAAGGCTTAGAAACTCATCCTGAGGAGTAGAGTCAAGTCCTTTGGAGAAATGGAAAACAAAAGTTTAACATCAATAAAGAAGAGAAGGAAACAATTAAGGTTGAATTTTGAATTTTGAGCCATTACCATGGTCAACGATCAATGTCGATACAATATTGAACTTCTCGTGAAATGTGTGCATAGCATCAGACCATATCTTAGACATGACTGATAGTGATGTCCGGACTACTTCACTCAGATCTTCAATGTTGGAAGCCTGTTGGGCTACCTGGTGAAGTTCAGTTTTCCTGGAGTTGGTTGGTTACATCAGTTAAAATACATGCCAAATAAAAACCAAAACAGCAAATCACAATTCAAGCAGTTCGTTTAAGGGCTAAATCACCTAAGATACATTCTCCAGTCTCCATATTATTATACGTATATAACCACTCTACTTGGAGCCATGAGCCATACAACAGAAGCATATCTCATGCGGGCCCTACACACCCAATCTTGACCTACTTAACAGAGAAAGAGCATAGGTAAGTTCGACCACTTAATAAATTCAATCCTATGCCTAATCAAAGTAGCCAATGAAACCAGCAATGTCACTTCTTCTTGACAGAGTTCTCTTAGCCTCCTCTCCCTCCCTCCCTCCCTCCCTCCCTCCCTCTATCTATCTATCTATCTATCTATCTATCTAAAAATTGTTTTTATTTTTTTTTTCCATATCTCACCAAACTGGCTGCCTTGCTCCTTGTACAAACTTACAACTGAACCCTACTCTTTCTTCAACAATGACAAACCGTGAGAACAGTGGAAAAATTTAAGCATGAAGTACCCTTAGAAACACAATGTGTCACAGATATGCTACATTCTACCCGGTCAAATTTCCAATTTTTTCCTTTTTTTTTCAAAAAAAATAAAAATCTTAAAACAAACATTTCCAATCTCTTTTATCTCCGACATTCCAGTTCCCTATTATTTATTTCCTCAAAAAGCCAATGCAAGTAAAAGTCAAATTCATCTTAATTCATATATGACAATTATCTCAGAAAGAACATTTGATGGTTGCTGCAATAGAGTGTTTTCACATCTTAAAACAGGATATGAAAATTCATAAAATTGTGTTTTACAATTACCTTTTTGAAAATATTGAAGTGTTGAGGACTAAGCAGTGTAAGCCAAGTAACCCATGCTGCCCTTCACCTTGTTCAACCTCATCTGTGATTAGCTCCCCATTGCACAAAACTACTAAATGGCAGAGATCTTTAGACAAGGCCACCTTCAATGACATCATAAAAGAACACAGATATCAGCAAAAAAAGGTAAAGAATCAGACATACTCCTCTGCTTCGCTCGTAATAGAAAATAATTGACAAAGTTCATGTTGATGCTAACACATAACCTGTTCTCAGTTTATTTTTGACCATTTTTACTACCTTCTCTTCAGAGAATCAAGTTATCCTTGTCTCAGTGTTGAATTCAACCAGGAACTTATCATCGGAATTATTCATCAGTACTTTTCTTGAATGGTAAAGCTAAAGCAGCATAACCCCATTACCCAGAAGCATCAGTTAGCTTAAGTTCTACTCTTAAGTTTGCCATAACTGAACAGGTAATAAATCAGTGGACTAGGAATATCTTCCTAGCACCTCAATTTCAAGAAATATTATCAATAAGACTTGCAGTGCTCCTTGTTGAATGTGTGTACCATGAAAATGCATAGCGAAATTGATGAATAAAATTTAGGCACAATTTGTGCGAAGAATTCGCATCCAAAGTGGCAATTACTAACGTCAAACAAGTCATCATTTTTTGGAATGTTATATACTGTCAAATTTTTAGAAACCAAAGCTGGTTCTGCATAAGCATCTTTTACTATCACTACTTTTCTATTTAAATTACTATCACTACTTTTACCACAACCACTATTGTTTCGTGGTGTTTGAGACTTTGTTCTGTTACTATAGTGACTGTACTCTTTCCCCGGTATCCATTCAATAATTTATTTATTTTTTGATGAAGTAATGTATTGTATTAAAGGCATCAAGAAGAAGCAAGAGATTACAGTAGAGAGCTTGGTTAACTCGTTAGGACAAAAAAACTAGTCTAGAGCCTTAAGTTAACCAAGGGCAAAATCAGTGGTTACTAAACCATTGAGAGAGAGCTAATGAAGTCTAAGAGGAAGTAGCAAAAAGTACCATTGAACAAAGCATGAGTACTTCAATCCCTATGCTACTAAGAAATTATAAGACCGTGAAACACATACCTTACAAATGGAAGCATTCAGAAGTCGGCTAGCAGCATTGCTACTCGAGAGTGAATTAGAGACAAGAAGGTTGTGTATGTTCTTGTGAGCAAGTCCAAGAAATCCACATAGAGGAAAGGAAGTATCAGATAATTAGTCAAAGAGACAGGTGAAATAAAAATATTGTTCTAAAAAGAAAAACCACCAACATCTCCAATGATAATGTTAGAATACTAATGTAAATAGGAGTAAATAAATAACCCTAATCCAATATATATTAGGAGTAGGACATGTTGTGTGTGTATATATATATAGGGCTTATTGTAACATATGAATTACATCAATAATATATTTTCTCCCGTGCTTTCTCACATGGTATCAGAGCAATTGTGAGAGATCTATTGCTGTGCATAAATTCCAGCAATTCCGGGAAGAGAAATCAGTCACCGGAACCCTTTTTCCGGCGACTTTTTCAAGCCTGTTTGCGTCTGCTTTGTTTTTGTAAGTGTTGTGCAAAATCCAACACTACCACAAGAGTCGCCACTGTCCGGCGACCAAACCCCAGAAAAATCTCCGGCAAACAGTTGCACACGCGCCCCCACGCGCCACCAGAGTTCACGCGCGTGAACCCACGCGCCGGCGCGTGAGACCACTTCCGGTCAGTTTTTGGCTTCGCTCCTTCAGGACAGTTGGATCGCCCAGTAATTCCGAGCCTGTCCATATTTTTATTTTTTAATTCCGACCACTTTGAGTTTTTTCCGGCAGCTACAGTACTTTTCCGGCAAACACAGTGTTTTCTTCATCTGTTTCAGAGAATTTTCAGTTGATTCTTGTTGTTATTTGGTGATAATCCAACCATGTCTTTGGGAGTCGATGCTTTCGGGTCTAGAAACCCGGGTTCTGGCAGTTCCGGTGTTATGATTACCTCAGAACCTTTAATCGGAGGTTCAAACTACTTAGCTTGGGCTTCATCGGTCGAGTTGTGGTATAAAGGTCAAGGAGTTCAAGATCATTTAACAAAAAAGGCTAGCGAAGGTGATGAAAAGACCAAAATGCAGTGGGAGAAGGTCGATGCTCAGTTATGTAGTATCCTGTGGCGATCTATTGATTTCAAATTGATGCCCTTGTTCCGTCCATTCCAGACATGTTATTTAGTTTGGGAAAAGGCTCGTAATCTATACACTAATGACATATCTCGTTTCTATGATGTAATATCGCGAATGACAAGCTTGAAGAAACAGGAATTGGATATGTCTACTTACTTGGGACAAGTTCAGGCAGTCATGGAAGAATTTGAGACATTGATGCCAGTTTCTGCTAGTATTGAAAAGCAACAAGAGCAACGACAGAAGATGTTTCTAGTTCTTACACTCGCTGGACTCCCTAATGACCTTGATTCAGTACGTGACCAGATTTTGGCTAGTCCGACCGTCCCCACAGTTGATGAATTATTCTCTCGATTACTTCGCCTTGCTGCAGCACCTAGTCACCCAGCGAGCTCATCACAGGCACTTGACTCATCTGTCCTCGTATCTCAATCAGTGGACAATCGGGCATCTCATACTATGGAGAATAGACGAGGAGGAGGTCGTTTTGGAAGATCTAGACCCAAGTGCTCTTATTGTCATAAACTTGGACACACTCGTGATGTATGCTATTCTCTACATGGCCGCCCACCCAAAAATGCTTATGTTGCTCAGACTGAGACCACAGGTAACCAGGGATTTTCTTTATCTGAAGGGGAGTATAATGAGTTCCTTCGGTATCAAGCAAGTAAGCAGACATCTCCACAAGTAGCTTCTATCGCTCAGACTAATACTTCTGTTGCTGGTAATTCTTTTGCTTGTGTTTCCCAGTCTAGTCCTCCTGAACAATGGGTTGTGGACTCAGCCGCTTCTGATCATATCTCTGGTAATAAATCACTTTTGTCAAATATTGCGTATTCACAGTCTCTTCCCTCTGTTACTTTAGCCAATGGGTCTCAAACTAAAGCAAAAGGAGTTGGACAAGCAAATCCCCTACCTTCCGTCACTCTAGATTCCGTTCTCTATGTCCCTGGTTGTCCTTTTAATCTTGCATCTGTTAGTCGTTTGACTCGTGCCCTCCATTGTGGTATATATTTTATTGATGATTCTTTTATTATGCAGGACCGCAGTACAGGGCAGACGATTGGAACAGGACTTGAATCAGAAGGGCTTTACTACCTTAACTCCCTAAAAACCTCCAAGGCATGTCTAGTTACAGATCCTCCGGACCTAATTCACAGACGTTTAGGACATCCAAGCTTATCCAAGCTTCAGAAGATGGTGCCTAGTTTGTCTAGTTTATCCATATTAGAGTGTGAGTCATGTCAGCTCGGGAAACATACCCGAGCCCCCTATCCTCGTAGTATTGAGAGTCACGCAGAGTCTATTTTTTCTTTAGTTCATTCTGATATATGGGGTCCTAGTAGAGTCAGTTCAACCTTGGGATTTCGTTATTTTGTTAGTTTCATTGATGATCATTCAAGATGTACTTGGATTTTCTTAATGAAAGATCGTTCTGAGTTGTTTTCTATATTCCAGAATTTTTGTGCTGAAATTAAAAATCAATTTGGTGTCTCTATTCGCACTTTTCGCAGTGATAATGCCTTAGAATATTTATCCACTCAATTTCAACAGTTTATGACTTCTCAAGGAATTATTCATCAGACCTCTTGTCCTTATACCCCTCAGCAAAATGGGGTTGCAGAGAGAAAGAATAGGCACATCATTGAGACTGCTCGCACACTTCTCATTGAATCTCATGTTCCGCTGTGTTTTTGGGGCGATGCAGTTCTCACCGCTTGTTATTTAGTTAATCGGATGCCTTCCTCTCCCATCCAGAATCAAATACCGTATGCAGTATTGTTTCCCCAATCACCCGTATACTCTGTTCCCCCTCGTGTTTTTGGGAGCACTTGTTTCGTTCATAACTTAGCCCCTGGAAAAGATAAGTTAGCTCCTCGTGCTCTCAAGTGTGTCTTCCTTGGTTATTCTCGTGTTCAAAAGGGATATCGTTGTTACTCACTTGATCTTCATAGGTACTTTATGTCCTCTGACGTCACATTTTTTGAGTCTAAACCTTTCTTTACCTCTTCTGACCATTCTGACCCCCTTGATATATCTGCGGTCTTACCTATTCCGACCTTTAAGGAGTCTACTATAGCTCCTCCTTCTTCTTCCGCCACAGAAGTCTTACTTGAGTCTCCTATAGCTCCTCCTTCATCTTCCGCTATAGAAATCTTATCCATTCCAACCGTTGAGGAGTCTTGTGTGGCTCCTCCTAGACTCCCTGCCACAGGAACACCACTTTTGACATATCATCGTCGTCCGCGCCCAGCATCAGGCCCAACTGATTCACGTCCTGCACCTGACCCTGCTAATACTGCGGACTTGTCTCCTCTTAATCAACCAATTGCACTTCGGAAAGGTATACGAACCACCCTTAATCCTAATCCCCATTATGTCGGTTTGAGTTATCATCGTTTGTCATCACCCTATTATGCTTTTCTATCTTCTTTGTCCTATGTTTCCATCCCTAAGTCAACAGGTGAAGCATTGTCTCATCCAGGATGGCGACAGGCTATGATTGACGAGATGTCTGCTTTACATACGAGTGGTACTTGGGAGCTCGTCCCTCTTCCTTCAGGTAAATCTACTGTCGGTTGTCGTTGGGTGTATGCAGTCAAAGTTGGTCCGGATGGTAAGATTGATCGTCTAAAGGCTCGTCTTGTTGCCAAAGGATATACTCAGATATTTGGGCTCGATTACAGTGATACCTTCTCTCCTGTGGCTAAGATAGCATCAGTCCGCCTTTTTCTATCCATGGCTGCTGTTCGCCATTGGCCTCTCTATCAGCTGGACATTAAGAATGCTTTTTTACACGGTGACCTTGAGGATGAAGTTTATATGGAGCAACCACCTGGGTTTGTTGCTCAGGGGGAGTCTCGTGGCCTTGTATGTCGTTTGCGTCGGTCACTTTATGGTCTAAAGCAGTCTCCTCGAGCCTGGTTTGGTAAATTCAGCACAGTTATCCGGGAATTTGGCATGATTCAGAGTGAAGCTGATCACTCTGTATTCTATCGGCATTCTGCCTCGAGTCTCTGTATTTATCTGGTGGTCTATGTTGACGATATTGTTATTACCGGCAATGACCAGGATGGTATTACTAAATTGAAGCAATATCTCTTGCAACACTTTCAGACTAAGGATCTGGGCAAACTAAAGTATTTTCTGGGTATTGAGGTTGCTCAGTCTAGTTCAGGTGTTGTGATCTCACAACGAAAGTATGCCTTAGATATTCTTGAAGAGACAGGAATGACAGGTTGTAGACCAGTTGGCACCCCGATGGATCCAAATTCTAAACTTATGCCAGGACAGGGGGAGCCTCTTAGCGATCCTGCAAGATATAGACGATTGGTTGGTAAATTAAATTACCTTACAGTGACAAGACCTGACATTTCCTTTTCTGTGAGTGTTGTGAGTCAGTTTATGGATTCTCCGTGTGATAGTCATTGGGATGCAGTTGTTCGCATTCTTCGGTATATAAAATCAGCTCCAGGCAAAGGTTTATTGTTTGAGGATAGAGGCCATGAGCAGATCGTTGGATACTCAGATGCTGATTGGGCAGGATCACCTTCTGATAGACGTTCTACGTCTGGGTATTGTGTCTTGGTAGGAGGAAATTTGGTGTCCTGGAAGAGCAAGAAACAGAATGTGGTTGCTCGGTCTAGTGCAGAAGCAGAATATCGAGCGATGGCTATGGCGACATGTGAGCTAATTTGGATCAAACAGTTGCTCAAGGAGTTGAAATTTGGTGAGATTAGTCAGATGGGACTTGTTTGTGATAATCAAGCTGCTCTTCATATTGCGTCAAATCCAGTGTTCCATGAGAGAACTAAACACATTGAGATTGACTGTCACTTTGTTAGAGAAAAGATACTCTCGGGAGATATTGCTACAAAGTTTGTGAAGTCGAATGATCAACTTGCAGATATTTTCACCAAGTCCCTCACTGGTACTCGTATTAACTACATATGTAACAAGCTCGGTACATATGATTTATATGCACCAGCTTGAGGGGGAGTGTTAGAATACTAATGTAAATAGGAGTAAATAAATAACCCTAATCCAATATATATTAGGAGTAGGACATGTTGTGTGTGTGTATATATAGGGCTTATTGTAACATATGAATTACATCAATAATATATTTTCTCCCGTGCTTTCTCACAGATAACAAACAACTTACAATTGTCCCTATTGGAAATATGCCAAAGATATTGAAGCAGATACTTCCATCCTTGTCCCCGCTGCATAAAATGTTATATCTTTGATGTGAAGAATTTGATAGCTCCTGGAAAGAATCTTCTCCATCATCCATGAAGCCACTATCCCCAGGGAATAGTCCAGGCATCTTAGGAACTCTAGGGGGGGGAGGAAAAAACCGTGAAGTTCGATCTTCGTAACTGGAAGTGTTACTATTATTGTCCTAAATTGCAAGAGATAAGAGTTACAAGCTCAGGAAAAGTAAAAGAAAAATATCAAGATTTAAGAAAGCACAGAAAGCGAAGCACAAAAACATATGTAGAAGCAATCTGGACTAATTAGTACAATAGCATAAAGTTCCAGGTTCTACCAAAGGGAAGTAAGCGTCTGCAAGTCATCTGAATGTCAAATATGCATAGCTGTGGCATATCTTTTTGAGCCATTGGCCCTTGTAGACACTGTAAATATGCTATGACAGCTTTTCAGCTTTCATCACAGTCAAACATCTCAACAGAAATAACAAATATCAAAAAATACAGTTCCCCAACAGCCAATATTATACACAGTCGAGACAAGCTGTTTGATCTTGGACTTGACATAATACTTAGGGAAATTCAATCCAGCAAGAAATCTTAACCACTCTTTAAGTTTCTTAGAGTTACTAAGAGATGAAAAGAAATCAAGACGAGCTTCATCATGGAGCATAAAGCAAATATCCAGGTGGATGCTAAATGCTGCTTTTGTAGGAAGGAATTTTGTTAAGACAAGAAAGAGAGGGCACCTTGCCTTATAATTTTAGATATCTTTACGAGTTACTATTTTCCTATACTAGAGGTGAATCGGAATAATGCAGCTTAGTTCACAAATGGAAGTCCAAATAAAGTCAGACCTCAAATTGTTGATGTTCCTTGCACAATAAATACTAACATCTTGCATCAAGATTGAATAGACTTACACTACCGTTACCCAAGGAAAAGCAGTTTATCAAAAAATGGAAGAAAAAGTAGTACAACCTTTTTCCCATGCTCTTCCCAATGGAGACACACAACATCCGTCGAATGGGATTTTATGCTTCGCAACAGCTTCCCATTCTGCAAGGAAACACCCAATGAGAAAATGGTATGTACAGAAACAGAATGAACCAACTATATTCTGATTGATAGGGGCAATAAAGGCTCAAGTATACGAAATGAAATTCCTGCAACTCAACCTAAACCTAATGAAATCAACCAACCCCTTGAAAATAACGTTTTTATTAGCAAAGTACTCAGTGTCAACATAGTAGTTTGTTTTCTCTAATTTGCAGCTAAAAAATTGTCGATTAAGGTTCTTCGGCAAATATAATCCTCAAGAGATAAACTAGTATTGTATTCAATCTGTCAAAATCCAAAACAAGTAATGCACATTGAGTTTACATATGTGATCCTCAAAGAAGCTTTATGGACATCCTTGAAAGATGCAGTATCTTATAAGATATTTTTAATGGACCCTTGTAGTGATGTTCCTTACTAAAAGTATATACAACGCTTATGGGGGAAAAACAATCTATAAGTTCTGAAAAAAGGAAAAAGATGAACCTATTGTTTATATCCCAAATTACAGAGGATTGTATTACTTCTTTCAGGAAAGACAGCAGGAGTAGGTATCTAGTCAATAGTGACAGGACACAAATATCAAGAATGAAAGCAACATCCTAAACTGAGCAAGAGAAGTTTGAAAAAAAGTGGAAGAGCTTTATTTTCACAGTATTCAGATAATTATTTGCCATCTCATGGCATAACTTATTTTTTCTTTGTTTTTACAAGTATAAGAAATAAAATAACCGAAGATAGATATAAGGATCATTTAATGTTAAATATCTTCAATTCTGCAGCCACAATATTTTGATTCAACAGATTCTTGTAGTACTCATGTAATTAAACTAACAAATTTTTGAACTAAAAAAAGCATCCTTTATATCACCAAACTCACTTCTACATCATGCAAGGAAATGGTGCCATCTTCAAGCCCAACTGCAATTGCTTTCCCATCAGGACGCCAACATATGGATGTTATGTTCTTTCCTAAAAGATAAAAATCCCATTAGTGGATGATCAAGATTAGGAAATTGATGTTGCAACTTAACATCTTGGACACTGAGACATGCCAAATTGACCACAGAATAGGATCAATTTTGATATCATGATGGCAATCCTAATCATTTCTCCCCCTCTTATCAGGAATATATCAAATCAGAGTCTTTACACACACACACACACACACCCTCCCCACAATAACACTATCCTAACAGCTAAACCATCAAAAAAAAAAAAAAAAAGACTGGTCGAACTTCGACCAATACATCAAGCAACTTGTTACAAACAAAAATTACAGGTGTAAGCAAAAGGGGGTACCCGGAGAAACAGTCCAAAGCCTTTGCCAATTGAAACGATGAAGAAGAAGCTTAGAGTCTTGTGTAACCATAGCAAGTAAATCTTTTTCTGGGTTCCATTCCGCTATTTTAATCTGCAAAATACACCCCAGAAGAAAATTGAAAAGAATCGTAATAGAAGAAGGTTTACATTACACACCTTATATAAGTATTCATGTAAAAAAAAGAAAATCCATTGTATATGTCAATACATTCGAAGCAATGGGTTTGTCGAACTGAAGCTGAAATGGAAGAACTCTTTGGGTTTCCTCTGTTTCCATGGCTGCTACTATATCATTATCGACTGATGGCGTCTTTGTGCTGTCTGTATGAGAGAATTGAGGGCGGGGTTTTGGGTATTAATTTGAACTGGGTCACCAAATTAAATAAGTGTTGGAATTTTCAGAGTTAAAGTCTGACCATAAATTCGGACAGAATATTTGGAAAAAATAAAAAATAATTACTGTATAATAATTCAAAATTCAAAATCCGAGGCTATTTTGGTATGAATGGAGTAATTAAATGGACAGTAATAGTAATATTATTTATACTCCTATTTGTTTTCTTCAACTAACTTATACTCCTACTTGATTCTTTTTTTTTTTTTTTGGCTTTTACACCTTTTTGTATTTTAATCTTGAGAAAGAAAAATAAAACGTAGTGATTTCTTTCTTTATACTGTTGCTGTTTTTCTAATTGAGACTGTAGCTATTTATAGAGAGAAGGAATATCAATATATAGGTTGGACACAAATTCAAACTAAAACTAAATTAAACCTAAAACATCTTTGTTCAAGTACCAGCGAGTTCGTCACCTCCAGACTAAGATTTCACCGTCATATGATGTTTTCTGACGGCAATTGAAGTGATATCAACATTCCTATGTTCAAAAATAACATAGAAAACTAAACACTCATCGAAAGTCAAATCTGTAGAGAAACTAGTATATCAAGAAATGTGTCAATTTTGCTAATTAAGTTTCCCAGAACAATTCAGAAATTTGGATTTTAAAATCAAATTTCTAAAATTACATAGAACATGTGTTCCAAACGGGCCCGGGCCGGGCCTAAATGGGCTAGCTGGGCCAAGCTTAACGGGCCCGGGCTTCGTGTGCTCAATGGGTGGACCCGGTCCGTGACGGGCTTAAGCCCATATGGTCCTGGGCTAAATGGGCCGGGCTCGTGGGCTTATCGAGCCTAACGGGCTTTTTATTTTCGGGCATTTTTTTTTAAGGCAATTTCTTGTAAACCATATATGTATGTATATATAAATTGCTCTTATACATGGCTATATAAATATATGTAGTATATATAATATAGAAATTGTTATAAAATAAAAGCAATTTAGTAACATGAACAAGAAATAAAAGTAATTTTGTAAAACATGAACAAGAAATAGAGATAGAGAGAAGGAAGAGATTTTCTTCTTCAATTGTGTGTATTTTTCCATTTATTACAATGCTTTTATATAGGCATAAAAAGTGAAGAAAATATGTCATTGAATATGTCATTGAACATACAAATATGTCATTGAATATGTCATTAGGCATTTGAGATTAAGATCATGGAAGATGAGTAGACATCCACCATAATGTGATATTTATCATAACACTCCCCCTTGGATGTCTATAGATAATGTGCCTCGTTAAAACCTTACTAGGAAAAAACCCTATGGGAAAAAATCCTAGTGAAGGAAAAAGAGTACACGTGTTTAGAAATAAGCCTTTTGGTTGCCTCGTTAAAAACCTTACAAGGAAAACTCAGTGGGACAAAACCTTATAAGGGAAAAAGAGTACAACGCGTATTAACTCCCCCTGATGAGAGCATCAATTCACATCCTTGATCATTCACATCACAATCTTGTACACTAGTTTCTTGAAGGTTGACATCGGTAGAGATTTGGTGAACAAATCAGTCATATTTTCACTTGAATGAATCTATTGCACGTTGATATCACTGTTCTTTTGAAGATCATGTATGAAAAATCACAGTGGTGAAATGTGTTTTGCTCTAGATCCTTTTTACGAATCCTCCATTCAATTGGGCATGCATGTTGATTGTCTTCATACAAAATTGTGGGTAGTTTGCAACACTTCAAACCACATTTGTCTCGAATAAGATGTATTATAGACCTCATTTCTCGACTTTCTTCATGAATAGCAATTATCTCAACGTGATTAGATAAAGTAGCCACGATTGATTGATTAGTCGATCACCAAGATATGACAATGCCTCCACATGTAAACACATAGTATGTTTGTGATCAAGCCTTGTATGTGTCAAATAAATACCCAACATCGGCATAACCAACAAGATCGGGATTGCCATCATTGCCATAAAACAAGCTCACATTGGTACTCCCTTTTAGATAACACAATATGTGTTTGATTTCATTCCAATGTCTTCTTGTAGGAGTAGAGCTATATCTTGCTAAGACATTAACGGAAAATGTTATGTCACGCCTTGTAGTGTTAGCAAGATACATTAGTGCATCAATTGCACTAAGATATGGTACTTCAAGACCAAGAAGTTCTTCATTATTTTCATGAGGTTGGAATGGATCTTTATTTATATCGAGTGATCTCACATCCATCGGGGTACTAAATGGATTTGCTTTATCCATATAAAATCACTTTAAAATCTTTTCAATATATGCTGGTTCATAGATACAAATTTCATCTTTCATATATTAAATCTGTAGACCAAGACAAAATTTTGTCTTTCCAATATCTTTCATTTCAAATTCTTTCTTTTAAACAGTCTACTGCTTTAGGAAGCTACCCAGGAGTTCCAATGATATTTAAATCATCAACATACACATCAATTATAGCAAATTTAGATTCAAATCATTTTGTAAAGACACAAGGACAAATTGAATCATTCGTGTACTCTTCTTTCAACAGGTACTCACTCAGGCGATTATATCACATGCAACCTTATTCTTTCAATCAGTATAAGGATTTTTGAAGCTTTATTTAATAAATTTCTTGGAAACAATAATATGCTCCAAGACAATTTAAATCCTTCAATGATTTCCACTATACGCATATCAAGTTTTTCATATATTGCCAGAATAAAACCTGAATGACTATATCCACCATGAGAGAACATGTCTCCATATAATCAATGTGAAGATATTTACTAATTTTCTTGTGCCACAAGTCGTCTTTATGTCTATCGACTTGAATTTTTCGCACAAGAACACATTTATACCTCAATTGACTTTATACTTTCAGGTGTTGGACTATCCGTCCAACTTCACATTTTTCAAGTGAAGTCAATTTTCATTGCGTATTTTTCATTTGGCCAATCATTTATCTGTTCAAATTTCATGACAGATTTGAGCTCAAGATCCTCATCAATATTAATAATATTGAGCGCTACATTGTATCAATAATATTATCAATGATCATTTTTCATCGGCTCCATCATCAATCAATAAAGACATAACTTATCGAGATCTCATTATTTTTAAGTACCTAAGCTGCTTCCATGAGGTCTTATAAAGTATTATGTCATGGTGCTCTTATAAAGCACTTGCCTCCTTATTATGACCATCTTGAACATTTGCCCCTCTCCTTCTTCAAGGAGTTTTATCTTTGGAACCGGTTGATCTGTTACGCTTCATGCGTACCATAGACTATGTCCCTCGTGGACTTTATTCTATTTGGAGCATTAGCAGCTGAAATATGACATTTAGCTTTGGGTCAGCAAATGCGTCTGGCAATAATTTATATATTAATTATCACTAGAACTTCAAGTTCATATTTTCTTGTACGAGGATCTATATGTATTCATAATAATTCATTTCACGTATCACTTTCTCAACTATCCATTTTCTCTCCCTAATGTTGGGATTACCAACACATTTCCCAACCTTCTTTGGGAACTCATCTCTGTGCATTGTGGTGGCATAATTAAATCATATAGCACATCCATATTTCTATATATAAATTATTTGGTTCCTGACCTTGAACCGATTGTGATAGGGAGAAATTTTCATAACTTGGCTAGATGCGTACAAGTGCTGCAGTATATTAA